>JAGFZM010000680.1:50060-71252 GCA_017657215.1 Limnothrissa miodon
TCTCTCTCTCTCTCTCTCTCTCTCTCTCCCACAGAAACCCAAACAGGTGACATGCTATCTCCTGTTCTCCCTGTTCACTGCAGTCATCGGCTCACTGCAGTTTGGCTACAATACAGGGGTCATCAATGCTCCAGAACAGGTCTGTATGTGTGAGTGTGTGTGTGTGTGTGAGTGTGTGTGTGTGTGTGTGTGTGTGTGTGTGTGTGTGTGTGCGTGTGCATGGTTACAATACAGGGATCATCAATACTCCAGAACAGATCTGTGTTTGTATGTGTGTGTGTGTGTGTGCTTTCTTTCCTCTCTGAGTATCAATATTATCCATAAGTTTTAGATAGTACCTTTAAACATGGTTCCTTGCTTTGAGGACTGGTTGTGTGGTGTTTCAGAAACTGCGGGCCTTCTTCAACAACACGTGGATGGAACGCTATGGAAAGCCCATTGAGGCTGGCACCTGCACCATTGTGTGGAGTCTGTCGGTGGCCATCTTTAGTGTGGGCGGGATGGTTGGCTCCTTCAGTGTGGGCGTCATGGCAAACAAGTTCGGCAGGTGAGTCAGTGAATGTAAAGTTTCAATGTTTTAATACCTTTAGGTCAATCATCTACTGCTGTCGCTGTCTTATTAAAAAAATCTTTCAACTAATGAACAGTCCTTTTTCCTATAACATATTCCACTGCAGTCTTTTAGTCATTTAAAAAAGAATAGAAAGAGGATAAAAGAAAGATTTTGTTGTGTGGTTTTATTATCGATTGATATGTTAAACTTTGCCTGACAACCTAATTAATTTAATTGTCAGCATTAGATCATTGCAACATTCAACTAATCTAAAACATTGGACAAATTCTTAGATTATTACCACAGAATTTTCTCATACTTTCTTGGCATTAAGTGTTATATACGGTAGCCAAATTGTTTTATTCAACATTTGTTTCTGCCTTCTCCTCTCTCCTCTGGCCAGACGCAAGTCCATGTTCCTGGTGAACATCTTGGCCCTGATTGGTGGAGCCTTGATGGGTCTGTGCACCCTGTGTTCCTCCTTTGAGATGGTCATCGCCGGGCGCCTGGTCATCGGACTGTTCTGTGGCCTCTTCACAGGCCTCACCCCCATGTACGTTGGCGAGGTGTCCCCCACACCACTCCGCGGGGCCTTCGGGACGCTGCACCAGCTGGGGGTGGTGGTTGGCATCCTGATCGCCCAGGTAACGCAGCAAGACCACTGGTCTCTACGGCTCCTTTCCAAGGTCCTGTGTCCATTTAGGATTCAAAACTGAACTAGTTGTTACTACTGCTACTAATTCAGTACCAAATTATACCAAATTAAACAAACCTATCCAACCCATCAGGCCTTCCACTTCTTAGCATTCCATATTGTAAGACCTTATTCAAAACCTTTTTTAAAATGTATTTTACTGAACATGTCCCATTTTAAACATCTCACTAAAATAAAATACAAATGAACTGAATTACTTACTTGAACTAAAAATTAATTACAGTAATTAGCCTTTCAACAGATCATTCTGCAGCCTGAAACATTTGTGAGGTGATTTATGCTTGCCGCTGCCTCTGTCGAGTGTTGATAGGGGCTCAGTTGGCTAAGGCGCCATCCCATAAATCCGGCGACCCGTGTTTGAGTCCGACCTGAGGTCATTTCCTGATCCTACCCCATCTCTCTCTCTCTCTTGTTCTTCGTTGTCCTATCAGATTAAAGGCAAAAAGCCCCAAAATATCTTTAGAGAAAAGTTCTGTTCTGTTTGTCTTTCAGATCTTTGGCCTGGAGGCCCTGTTAGGTTCGGACCAGCTGTGGCCGGTTCTGCTGGCCGTGACGGTGATCCCCGCGGTGCTGCAGTGTCTCCTGCTGCCCTTCTGTCCCGAGAGTCCCCGCTACCTGCTCATCAACCTCAACCAGGAGGAGCAGGCCCGCAAGGGTGAGGAGATAACCCCGATCCACCACGTGTTTTACACACCTGCGCTCACCTGAGCAGATGTACGAAGGTGCAGATAAGCGCAAATACGACCACCTTTGTTGCTTATTTGCACCAGAGAGACACTGGCTTGCTGAGAATAAGATAGTTTAAGATAAGATAGTTTTACTAACTTGTGTTGGAGGAGGAGCAAGAGCAGATGAGCAAGGGTGGCAAGTCACCTGTGTTTATGTATGTATATGTTTATGTATTTATGTTTATATATATATTATATATATATATATGTGTGTGTGTGTATAAATACAAGAGTGATCAAGATATTTGACAATTAATTATAACTTTGTTTCAGGCTAATTCACTATTTACTAAACATTAACTTGGATATTCACTCATCTGTCGGCTCCCTCATTGGCAATATACTCATGTAGACAAGTTGTGATTTTATACTCTGACTGGTGCTGGTGTGTAAAACATGTTGTTTCTCCACACTTGAGTATGACAAGAGCTTGTTGACTTGTTAAGTGATGGAGAGTCCGACAGCAGGTCCTGTCACCTGTTGATAAGCTAAAAAAAAAAACTCTTGATTCTCCCCTAATGTGCTGCCATTTTAAGTATCCTGTTAACTAGTTAACAGACTAATAAAAGACTCCTCTAAAGAATTTGCATTATGTTTAGCAGACTGTTTTGTGCAGAGTGATTTATGTGTATCATTATAAAACATATCAGTCTTGACTAAGGCTACTTAAGGAGTTTGACTAACACTTGATAGTAATCACCCATGTCATCATCATGTCATCATGTGACAGGGATTGTTTTGTGTCTGCCTTTACTGTGACATTTATTTTGATGTTTTAAAGGAAAGCAAGCTAGCAGCTAAACCTAACTAAGCACTCTGCAGAAACTCATTTTCATGGTACAGATGTATAGTCATCAGACACCAATTTGTCATCAAACCCTGGATCATTTTTAAAATGTTTTATGCATGCCTTTTAGAAAGCTTTAAGGCTTTAGATACTTTAAAGGTACTTTAACGTTAATCTTGGCTGTTTTGTGTTTGGCCAGCTCTGGTGCGGCTGCGGGGGACAGAGGACGTCAGCAAGGACATGCAGGAGATGAAGGAGGAGAGCGTGAAGATGGCCATGGAGAAGAAGGTGACCATCGCCGAGCTCTTCCGCACACGCACCTACCGCCAACCGCTTCTGGTCGCCGTCATGCTCCAGCTCTCCCAGCAGCTCTCAGGCATCAACGCGGTGAGTGGACTTCAACTCCCATCATGCACCTCCATAGGAGTACATGGGGTTTAGAGGAATGGTTTATAGGCAGTTGTAGTCTAAACTCCTGCCTGCCCACAGGTCTTCTACTATTCTACGGGTATCTTTGAGTCTGCAGGCGTGACCAAGCCTATCATAGCCACCATTGGAGCCGGAGCTGTTAACACAGTGTTTACTGTGGTGTCAGTAAGTGTGTTTGTATCTTCCCTTACGTGCAAAGCTACAGTGTAACTGTGTGTGTGTGTGTGTGTACGTGTGTGTGCTTCAAGTTACTGTGCATGTGTGTTAACAGTAATACCTAGTGTAGTCATATTTGCTTTGTTTTCAGCTCTTTTTAGTAGAGAGGGCGGGGCGTAGGACTCTACACCTCATCGGATTGGCCGGAATGGCTGTCAGTGCCCTCATGATGACCATAGCCCTCTTGCTGGTGTGTTTCCTCATCCATGTCACACTTAACTCTCTTTATACAGATTCATGCATTGATATACTGTATTGATATGCATTGTTATTGTGGACCTTCCACTATGGGGGGGTGTTCGGGGGGTTGTTGGGGGGGGGGGTGGGGGGGTGGGGGGGGGGTGTTGGGGGGGGGTGGGGGGGTTGTGGTGGGGGGGATGTTGGGGGGCTGTTGGGGGGGGGACTCATGGATCCCTGTACAGTAAAACAACAATACAATCACCCCTTCTCTTTCTTTCTTTATCCGTCAATGCAGAAACACATTTCTTCCCTGAGTTATCTGAGCATCGGGGCAGTGTTTGCGTTCGTGGCGCTGTTCGAGCTGGGGCCCGGTCCGATTCCTTGGTTCATCGTGGCCGAGCTCTTCTCTCAGGGACCTCGGCCTGCCGCCATGGCCGTGGCTGGTTTCTGCAACTGGACCGCCAACTTCCTAGTGGGAATCAGCTTTCCCAAACTGGAGGTGAACTTTCCAATAAATATTTCCATCTGTCTACACGGAGCTCAGTCTAATTTATCATCCCTGTCACCCAGACATGATTATAATGTGGCCTAAGACATGAGAGATGAACGTAATTAACGTGCCTGATTAATGGGCCTATGTGGCTCTGTCTGAGTCATTAGTGAACAGTGACTCAACTGCCATGTGGTATAAATGAGTTTTAGAAAATTCCATCCGTTCCGTTAAGTCAGTCCAGCTGATTTCAATTCTGTAGCACTTTAGTTTTGTTTATGTACATGATATTATAATAATCTTAATAAGACATAAGGGCTTAATGACATTGGGCTTAAGTGGTAGCTGTTTATTGAGTATTTGGTATTTGGGTCATATCATATTTTCTTATTGTTTGTTTTGAACTCACACTGGATCTTTCTTATACAGACATATAACTCCTGACTAGTAAAAAGATGATTCTTCCTTAAATGTATACAGTATCTAAATGTATGTTCCACAGGAATTGTGCGGTCCCTACGTCTTCATCATCTTCATGATCTTCCTCATCTTGTTCTTCATCTTCACATACTTCCGTGTGCCTGAGACGAAGGGGCGTACGTTCGACGAGATTGCTCGTGGTTTTGGAGGGGCTGCGTCCCCGGTCGACCCCTCTGGTGAGGCACCGCCTCCAGGGGACACTTCGGCAATGTCCTCCTCGCCCGTGAAGGAGAAGGTGCCCCTGATGGCGGCCAACGCTAATGCCGCTGCTAACGATGTGAGCTCACCAGGAGAGGACAAGACGTCATCCACTACGCCTCTGTTGGCTACATCTAGCTCGGACTCCAAGCCTGCAGAAGCAGCAGCTCCCAGTGTAAAACCAGCTCCAGCTCCAGCCTCTGCCTCTGCTGCTGCTCCTGCCAAAACCACAGAGACTACTCCCGCCAGCAAGGCAGTGGAGACAGTTACCCCTGTCGCTACGGCAACGGCTGCCAAGCCAGCCTCAGAGACCAAGGCCCCAGCACCGCAGCCCACACCCGAGGTCAAGAAGCCAACGGCGGAGGTCAAGAAACCGGCCCCTCAACCCACAGCTGAGGTGAAGAAACCGGCTCCTCAGCCCACGGCCGAGAGTAAAAGTCCTGCTCCAAAACCAGCAGAGACGAAAAGCACTTCTCCAGCACCAGCTGCAGAGACAAAATCTCCTGCTCCCAAACCAGTGGAGGCGAAGAGTCCTACGAAGCCTGTAGAGGAGCCTAAAGTTACCGTGGCGAAAGTTCCAGAAAAAGAGGTGAAAAGTCCTACAGCTCCACCACCGGCTGCAGAGGCAAAGAGTCCTGCTGCACCTCCAGCTCCAGTTCCTGAGGTGAAAACTGCTCCCCCGGTTTCCAAACCAGCTGAGGAAGTCAAGACTCTTGCACCAGCTCCAGAGCTGAAGGCTTCTACTCCTACCAAACCAGCTGCAGAAGGCAAGAGTCCTGTTGCGCCTGCTGTAGCAAAAGCAAAAAGTCCTGTGGCCGAACCAGCAGCTCTAGCTCCTGAGGTGAAGGTATCTACTCCTACTCCTAAACCAGCTGAACCAGCCAAGAGTCCTGCGGCACCTCCTGCAGCACAACCCAAGAGTCCTGCGGCACCACCAGTTGTGGAACCCAAGGCTCCTCCTGCTCCCTCTGTCCCTGAGACAAAAAGTCCTGCGGCCGATGCCAAGGGTCCTTCTGCAAAGTCTGAAGCTGAAGGGAAGAGCTCAGTAGCGCCCTCTGCAGTCGAGGCGAAGAGCCCACCGGTTGTGACACCACCACCATCCACTGCTGAGGCCAAGTCTCCCTCACAGACACCACCTGTAGGCGGAGCCCCCGCAGAGAAAGAGAAGGTTTAGGAGTAGAAACATCCAATCAGGGTGTAGAGTGAGAGGAACTTAAATTATGATTGGTGGTTACCTTATGTTTTATTGTTTATGTATTGTAAAAGATGAGTTTTTGGACTCACTGCGTTGTCAGCGTGGGTCTCAGTAGCCGGATATGGTGCAATATTGTATTTATCCTACATTTTTCAATGTAGTTTTTAGCAGTTTTTTATTATAATTATTTGTCATTGAAAATGAGGTTAAAAAGGGATTCGGCCATTTTGTAGCCTTAAGTTCTATATTTATTGGAAGGCTTTGCAAAATGGAACAATGCCAAAGTGTCAGAATGGACACACATAAACCTCAAGCATCTTTTTTTTAATCAAACTGCTGCTGTCAGTGACCTAAATAGAAAGAGTATAGAGTATTAAAAAGTAGTTACTGCCATTGTGTTGCTGAAATCAGTTTCATGTTTGATACCAAAAATAATCAGAGCCTTGGAAACATAGAGAAGCGGAAAGTTTTAAAGACATACCAGCCACGATCAACAATGTAGATTATCATATTATTCTTATAGGCTGTCGTTCGACAAATGAAAGCTCTTCTTTTGGCCTACGTGATCTTAATCTAGTGTGCAATGATTGTCTCAGTGCTGTAGCTGAGAGTGGGATGTGACAATCCTTATAATTCACTGGGAAGAAAAGCACAAAGCACTATGCTTCTAGAACCTTAAATTAAGGAACATCTGATTAGTATACTTCCTATAAAGATAGACAAGTCAGCAATCCACTACCCAGTAGAAAAGTAATTTAATTCCAGTTTTAAATGATAACCTAGATCAATGAAATAACAGCAGTGTATTTTTTATTCATTTTGACATTTTCAGAGTTTCCATTTTCGGTTTGAAAATTAATGTTATTGTGTTGTAAAGTACCTCTGAATGGAGCCATTGGTGTCTTTCAAAGGCTAATTTAATTGACTTGATGGGGAGTATTTGTGTGAATAGATTTTATCTTGGACACTTGAGTGCTATTTCACGAGTCTGTGTTGGCCTGCTTTATGGGTGAATTTGGAATACCCCTTTGTGACACTTTGAAAGTCCTTTGTGGAGTAATGTGATTTAGTGTTTAAAAAAAAACATATATATATATATATAACATATATATTAATTGATTGAATATATATATGCTTTATTTCACAGCACATCTCTATTTTTTATTAGTCTAAATAATATATATATAGTAACATGTCACACATTGTTTTTTTTTTTTGCCCATATAGCTTAAATATGAATATATTTATATAAAGTAAAAGTATTTATGCATAGGCACCTTTGCTGTCCACCCTAAAATGTGAAAAGGATCACGGTTGTTATTCTGTGTAATTGTATTGTGATGATTTGTGTAATGTGTCGCACGGAAGGAAATGGCAAAAGAATCACATTCCAATTTGGAGTGCCCTAGTTGGTTGTGTTTGACCTTTTCCTCCAAAAGCAGCTTCTTCAATCTCCACGGCAACCTTACCTTAAAGTGACACAATGTAAGACTTACCTTACCTGTACCCTTTGATGTGCTTTATTTGAAATCAGTGCAAAAAAAAAAAAAAAAACATTTTTAAGGGGCACATGACTAATGAGACTCATTGCAAATTAGTGTCAACATGCCACAAAATGAAGCTTTAAACAGGTAAAAGACCTACATCGTGTTGCTTTAAACATTGTTTTATCACACTGTAACTCTGTACAGGAGAAACACTAACCGAAACTTCCCTCCCCAGAGGATTTGCTGACTTACTTTGGATTGGATTCGACACAGATTGAAACCAATGTTGGCAAAGACCTGGGCTTTTATGCATATGTGCAACCAACACAAACCCTGTATAGTCTGGAGAAGAGGGTCGTCTGTACAGATTTCTACTCTTTCTATGTTACAATGCAATAGCTGTATGGGAGCCACATTACGTTATTATTATTATTATTATTATTATTATTATTATTATTATTATGTAGTTATGGGAAAAAAAGAAGTGAAAGAAGGCTGGAGACTTGAGATCAGGGTCATATAATATTTATTATTTTTGTTTGTTTTTATTATTATTTATTATTTATTTATTTATTTATTGTTTGTTTTTGTTTACTGTTGCATAAAATCTTTTTTTTTGTGGAAGAAGCGTTTCTATGATTTTGTGAATAAATGTTAATGCACCTAAGAAAATGCCTTCCTACTTTATTTTATAACATGTAAGTGAAGTTGACTGTAGGTGTTGGAACTGCCATGTATACATCTAATCTAAACTAATACGTGAAGAAGCCTTTGGATATGAGATGCATGTTCACTAGCTGTTGGGGTTTTTTTTTTTTTGACTTTTTATCCTCATTACTGTCATTTCAGCATTGGTCAGCTACAGTAATATAACTGGGACACAAGCATTACTCTCTGTGTGTCTGTGTGTGTGTGTGTGTGTGTGTGTGTGTGTCAGTTCACAGAAACTTTATCACAGAGTCCTGATTCAGAATCTAGGACGTTTTATATGCTAACATTTTTTTTCTTTCACCTACATTTTGCAATCCAATAAGGTTTTGGTAAAGTGGTTATGTTATATTTTATTTTGGCTCACATTTATTGCATAATAGTGCATTCTTAGCACAACCCCACATGGAAATATTTAAGTTTCATCAGGATAATATAAAAAATAATACTTTATTAAGATTGATTAAGATATAATAACATATATACTCCTGTATTTACATGTAACATTATGTAAATATATTTGTGTATATATATAAACTTGATGCATATTATTTTTGTTACAGTGAGATTTTTTGCTTTGACTTAAGCACATATCCAAACACAACACGTATAGCTTAGCAGTATCGGCATAGCAATTTCATTGCTGCCACCTGTTGATGCAGAGCTGAGATTGGTTGTTGTTTAGTTGGAAAAGTTCCGGCAGATAGGATAAGACGGGTATGACACTGACTTGAGTTAAATCAATGTGTATCGAATGTCAAAAGTTAATAAAATCAATAATGTTTCTTACTTCCACAGTAAGTAGGCCTATTCAGCACTGCAGCAAATGGGCGGGGGGAGGGTGTAGATCATTCATCTCAAGGGCCATTCTGCCCACATGGGTCAACAACACTGAATCGGAAGACAGATAAATAATTTGTCTCTGAAACTGCCCTGGAATGCTGCTTCACAATTTTAAAAGCTGAAGTCGGTATTGGTCAGCTTGCTTCAGTCAGGATTCTTTGTTTTCTCTCTCAGAATCGAAAGCATTTAAATGGACATGTGGGTTTTCTCATTGGCCTCTTGGAGATTATATTCTTCTCCTTGCCTTCTCCATCAGATGTGTACATTCTTAAATTAGTTTCTTTTTTTTTGTTTTATTTATGTCTGTATATTGTGTGAGTTTGTGTGTGTGTGTGTGTGTGTGTGTTTCTGGGTATACCTGTTAGCCTGCATCTGTGCACATGTGCATCTTTTTCGTCAGATGTTTTTCTCTGCGTGCAGAATAGATCAGGTGTCACTGATTTCTCTGTTCTCACCTCACGGCTACAGCTTCGATGCACTTTTTTAGTAGTTTGTCGTGTGAGTGTCTTGTGTAAAAGAGACTATCCTGTTTCACTTGATGGCAGGGGTTTACGGTCAGAGGAATGTAGACAAATTTCAAGGATAAAAAATGGCTGGTGAGGTCTTTTTACAGGGCCTTTTTGTATGTATGGGGAGAAAAGTGGTGGTTGTATATACACAAATATATTATAAGCTAATGTTGTTTAATAAAGAATGCATGCAAAGCTAACTGGATCAAGCCTGGTTATCTGTGCTTATAATATCGATATCATGCAATGTGCCAAGTGGCTCAAATTTTAGGATTCAGTATCTTGCTCTAGGACAAAAGGACACAACTCGTTGTTAAATGCTTCGAATGTCGCATTCAAGGTTAGTAATTGAACTAAACCAGAGAATTTTCAATAAACTCAAACTTAGTATCAAGTTGGGATGCGCATGCGGCGAGATCTCGGCATCCGCTCACGCGAGATCCTGGTGCACCAGTGTGGTAGGCTACATAACACAGCGCGGCCACTTCTCCCTCTTATATTTTCAGAGCGTTTACAACTTAGTAACGTTGTTGGCGAATTTCACCAACCTTGCTTTTTATTCCCTAGCACAACCAACAGCTATTTCAATTCCTCGGCGTTATAAGAATTAACTCCCGTCAGCTTTCCAATCTGATTTTATCTCCGGTGCCTGGATACGCAGGATGTCTGAGTTTCGCCGATGCACAGCGTGCAGTAGAGCCATGCCGCCCTCGGATACCCACACACTCTGCGTGTCCTGCATGGGTCCGGATCATGCTCAAGCCGCCCTGTGCGATCCCTCTGCCTGCCTAGCCTGCTCCTCTCTCCCGCCAAGAACTTTAGCCGTGCGGGCTGCTGCCTTTGAGGACTTTGGTGATGCCCCCCCTTCCCGGCTCGAGCCACAGCTAGCTGCGGATGTAGCTTGCGCTCCTCCACAGCAAGCTCCCCTTTTAGGACGTGGCAAAGATGAAACGGTGTCTCTCGTCGACTCCAAAGACTCTAGCCCCGATATGGAATTGACACCAAAGCAGAAGGAGAGGATCCGCCGTGTCGAAATGGAGACTGAACTGCGTGCGGTTGCCGAGAGTGCAGCAGCTAGGCTAGGCCTAGCTTGGCCCCAGCCTCCGCCTCTAGAGGCCAGTCTTGGAGACGGCGCCCCGTCTGTGCAGCAGCCGCTCCCCGGTCACCCGACTTTTCTTGATGATATTAAGAAGTCGTGGAATCGTCCTTTTTCTGCGAGAGCTCCACTCCAAGGCTGTGCTGCGTTCTATGCGCTGGACGAAGCAGCTAGCCATGCACTTGCTGATATGCCACGTGTTGAGGATGCGGTGGCTAACTGCCTTTCCCTACCAGGCTCGGTGAGCAATCCCTCCCCCTCAAATCCGTGCAGGACTACAGCCTTCCTTGCGGAGAAAGCTTACATCTGCGCAGCACAGAATGCAAGGGCTCTGAACACCGTTTCTCTTCTCCACGGATATCAAGATGAGCTGTTGAATGATCTGGCCACAGGACCTTCTTCACAAGTGTCCCAGGAGCTCCGGAGGGTTAACGATCTAGCAGTTTTTGCTACACGCAGCGCTGTACAGGCGCAAGGTCGTGTGTTGTGTTCTCTGGTAGCCCTCACACGCAACCTGTGGCTCAACCTCTCTCAGATGGGGGACAAGAAGAAAAAGAAGCTGCTTGACTCCCCCGTCAGTGCCAAGGGCTTGTTCGGGGATGCCATTATAAACAGTAGCCTGGAAGTAGCCCTCAAGGCTCAGCTACCTAAGGAAGCCACCTCCACACGCAGGGCTCCAAGGCCCCAGCACAGGCTGGAAGCCACCTCCACACGCAGGGCTCCGAGGCCCCAGCACAGGCTGCGGCGCCCACAAGCGCACCCCTATGCTGTGCATTCCCAAGCTCCCCCCACAGGTGGTCTTCGGCCTTCACTTCTGCCTAGCCCCCTGCATGCCTCATTCACAGCGGAGCGTGACCGGACCAGGTCCCATCTCCATCCCCCCTCTCACTCAGACCCCCGCAGTTCTATTGAGAGGTGGCAGCAGCAATGGCAGGAGGCATGGCACCAGCTCTGACGTGTCCCTGTGTGCACCCCAGCAGCCGGGCCAGTGTGGGTGGGTCCCCGTCCCCGTCCCCTGGCTGGTCTGTCTCCATGTGTCAGTTTTGTCCCTGTTGCAAAAGCACTGGGCCTACCCCCCCACACACACAACATTCCAAACTCATTCCAAGCCCATTGCCTCAAAGAGTCTTGGGTGCCATGGCAAGTCACACACAAGCACCACCACACACACCACCAGCCACACACACACACTGCTGTTAATCATGAGCCCCAGCAAACCCCTGCTGGTGGACAACACACACACCCCGAAACCCAAGCTTACCCTGAGCTGTTTGCAGCTCTGCCCGGGCAGCTTTACAAAAATAAAGGCATACATCACTGAATAGATTGAAAAATAAACATGTTTGAATAAAAAAAAAAAAAAAAACGGAGGGCTGCTGCTCTCGTGTGCTCCTCTGCTCACAGCGCCCCCCTGAGCTCAGTTTGCCCACATGCATTCAGTTGCCTTGCATGGAGCTTGACGGGTGCCCTCTGCAGGGCGGGAGATGTGCGGGATGTACACAGGCCTTTGGCCGTCACATTATGTGCTTCCATGGCTTTGCATGTGTTCCCTGCAGCAAGGCACAAGCATCACCTTGTCCTGTTTCCTTATAGAGCTGGTCGTGCATTCTCTGCCGCTGCGCTTGTCGGTAAGCACGCCTATGGCACTCCTTTGGTTCATGCCATGAGATGAATACAGAAATGATTTAAACTCTATTCTGCACATAAACCAAAAACATCCCCACACCTAAAATCATCAGCAGTTACTGCATGCGATGCGTGGCTTCAAAATAAATAAAATTCTTTTTTTATTACAAATTAGCCGAGGGCCGGATCCAGCCCCCGGGCCGCATGTATGACACCACTGCTGTAGACCGTACTGTAGATCTATAGTGAAAGGGCAAATGTGGGCCTTTATGTGCAAAGCAAACAAACTGTCCAATTTGTTTTCTAATAAATCACAGTGGAGTCTAAGCTAAAGGTTTAGATGTAGTAGTTTGTATGTGTACAGCCACCTGTTGACTTTTGCTTCATCCATTTATTTTGGCATTTGTTTTTGCATATTGGATGTGAAAATCAATCAATCCAGATCTTACAAACACAGACAGCCCGACATTAATCTTTTCCCAACTACCTGTCTTGTGTCTATGACGTGAACGCCTAAATCACAATGGCCTTTGGTCAGTTGCACAGCCAGAGCAAGTGATGGATTAATCAAAACAGACATGGCTCTCATCAAGCTCTACATACACACTGCAGTGGACAGTATTAAAACCTCTTTCGTTTACAACCTTGCCTGCATGTGACCTGCTGTACAGAAATAAAAAAGACATTATTTATGATCGTTGTTTTCATTCTATTGATTAGATGCTCCCTAAGCCTCACAGATGAGCACAGCATAAAAGATCAAAGATGATTCAAGGGTCTACTGGACACCAATCTCACACTAGCACCCTTTAAAAATATATATGGTCAAGAGATGGTAGACAAATGATGACTGAGAAATGCCAGGTTTAGGTGTAAACAAACACTTTAGTAATGTCAGTGTTAAAAGCAAAGATTCTAGAGCTCTACGCTCACTCTAGAATCTTTTGTTAAAAGTGCTATTAATCCTACAAGTCAGAGAAAGATGGGGCCATTGGGCAGAACAGCCCTTGACATTTCTCATCAGATTACCAGAGGATTATCCCCTGGAGACAACACAAAACAGTCCCATTTGACATTGACATATACTGTACAAACAATGCAATATCGTATAAATAAAAGGCTTGGTGTACTGGGGATTTTCTTTTTAGCCTGCACGACTGGCGAGAGTAAAACTGTCCATCAAAGATATTGACATGCCATCCAGCCAATCAGAGCACGGCATAGTTGTAAGACTCTCCATATCCTGCTTCCCTCATGTACTTTCCAATGTCCAGGGGCTCAGGTACCCGGAGCACTGTGGCAGCGTTTGCACTCCTCTCTCCTGATTGGAGCTTCCTCTTGACCTCAGCCAATGAGGCGCGGTTTTGTAGACTCCACTGACAGCAGGCCTTTATGATGGAATGTCTGTGAAGGCAGGTTGTCATGGTTACAGAATTATCCTGATGGATTTTAGCTTCTGAGGCTATATAAATGAACCTCTAGTAGACAAACACAACTTCAATGGATGAAGCTGACTTTATTGATCAATTTATTAATCACCTATATTTATAATTATTGTTGTCAGTTGTGGCAACAGCTGCAATCACAACTGAGCGACTTACAGTGAATTTGAGCAATGTGCTGGCCGCTTGAGAGTGTGACCCCTCTGAAGGTGCTGAAGGAGTTCACTCGCCAGTATCCTTGGAAACGGCGGGTCACCTAATGATAAGTGGAAAAAGAGACCCGACTAAAGGTTGAAGGAACAAAAAAATGACCCAATGTGGACACAAACGAGGACACTTCCTCAAATGTTTCTTGGTTCTGTCGATTAGCTACTGCAGATAATCCATCTATTCTCTTAGCCCCCCACCCACCTGTTGTTCAATCTCAAATGATCTTTTGTTAAAGGTCACGCACATATCATATGTTAATTAAATACATTTGTAAGCATGTTTCATTGACAAGATGCTATCTTGAGAGATGTGCTGAATAATTAATCACAAGTCTAATAATTAATCAATCATCTAGTATCACCTGAACAGTACATACATAGTTTGAATGTTAAAATTGAGGTAAAAGCCCAGGGTAGAGTGGGCTCAACACAGAATGTAAATCTATATTGTGGCTTGAATGATATGAGCCAATGATACATTTCTAGTTTTAGAACTGGGATGTTGGCCCTGAGGTATAACACATTCTTTTTAGAAAATAAATCATTGCTGTCATGGAAAGAAACTAACAAGTTCTTCCTGATTGTGGAGACTTGTTTTGTACACTCACCCAAGGTGATCATTTCATACAAAAGAATGCCGAAGGACCAGCTGCAAGAAAACAGGAAAACACTAATTAAGTAATTTATTAAGAACACACACACACACACACACACACACACACACTATACCAGGAACATCGGTCTCATTTAAACAAGATGATTCTTAGCTGCATGACACCAGCTTTGGTCCTGAGCTACCATGTTCACCGGGGGAAACAATACACTTGTACTTGTAGGCTATTCTTCCTGAATTACAAGAATACAAAATGTAAAAAAAAATAAAATAAAAAGTAAAATAAAATTATTAAGGATAATGATATGGCTATTGTTACATACATACTGTATACATCTTTGTCATCCTCAGACTATTGGCCTGAAGACAAACAGCTTCCCTCTCCAACTAAAACCAGGGGCTGATATATACAGTATTTGTGTGTGTTTGTGTGTGTAATATATATCTATAGATAGATAGCTAAAGGTTAGGTAAGTTAAGAATTACTAAATGACCAGTCTATATTTAGCAGGCGTACTGGCGAGACAACAACGCTGTTAATATTTGATTGCATCGGCACCGGACCACCTGTTGAGTCTAGGTGCCTTATTACCATGTCTCTCAGGGTATCTGTGACACCACACACTCACTCCAGTCCAGTGCAGGGGTACTCACATGTCGCTGTTTTGAGTGACAGGCTTGCGGGCCAATACCTCTGGTGCCTGCCACTTCCTCAACTCCATGTCCTCCAATGGGCCGGGAGAAGCAGGCTGGGACATCCTCCGGTAGGCGGGACCCAACCCCCATAGCTTGGCTGTGAGGTCACGGCCAACCAGCACACTCCTGGCTCCGATGTTGCCATGGATACAGTTTCTGCTGTGCAAGTATTCCTTCATTATAAACAAGATCAGATATACATTATTAACGTGACAGCTGACTTTTAAAACTCTAACTCTAAATTCTCATTAGACAGCTCTGTTGGGCTTTACAGTTATAAACGGTTGGTTCATGAGGGGAAAACACTCACCAGAGCTGAGGCTATTTGTCCACCCATAGTGAATATCTGCCTTTCTGTGAGGTCACATGGGGGGCCATCAATGGGGTGATCCTGTGTTATATTTAGAAAAATGCTCAATATTTTAATAAAAGATGACGATATAAAATAAAAAAACAGTTCTCTAATCCATTCACAGGGCAGACAAAAGGGCACAATTCCCTCCCAGTGATTCACTGTATCTACCAAGGCCTTCCAAGAGGATAGACGCAAGGAAATGTTGTTAGTTAGTCAAGGATAAAACAAATGCATCCTCTCTTTCACCTATAGTATTGAAGAAACTAGGAGCTCTGCCTGTGACTATTACCACCATGGATAAGCCATATAGGTTGATGATTGGGGAGAGATGTGAGGTCCCTCTGGGAGGGGGAGGGGGGTGTTGGAGGGAATGGGGTGAAAGAAGCTGTTTGGGGAAAGGAGTTGGACTTCGTTAAAGTTTGTGATTCTGAGTCCGATATGTGACAGTTCTTGTGTGTGTGTGTGTGTGTGTGTGTGCCCTACCTGTCGGCACCTCCAGAGGAATCCCAGCAGGTCTCTGTTCTCCAGCTCCTCCACCACTGTGATGAGAGGCGTGCGACTAAAGACCACACCCATTTGACAGGGCAGGAAGGGGTGTGGCCCCAGCTCAGACAGGAAGTTAGCAAAGCCGCGGAAATCCTGATGATCACGCGCATCTGCAGTCTCTGTTCACCGGGGGAATCAATACACTTTTATTTGTTATTGGATTTCCTGCTTTCATGAACCCCTCTTTACTCAACCATAGGCTACTCGTCCTGAATTACAAGAATACAAAATGTAAAAGAAATAAAATAAAAAGTAAAAAAAACAATTAATAAGGATAGTAATAAGGATAATTGTTACATGCATAATATAAGGATAATACATATGGAATTGTTTCATGCATACATTTCACAGGTGTAAAAAAAATGCAGTCAAATTCTGTATATATGTCAGTCTATCATGTAGAAAAAATGATGGTCATCAATCTGAATAATATACACACTGATTGATTGTATTTTGCCTTTTACTTGTGTCATTTGACTCGTCACCAGGCAAGCCGTCACCTTTGAGCACTCTGAGAATGACGTCTCTACGGTCCATCCTGGCGCGGTAGAAGCTGACAGCATCGTCCGCCTTCATGGAGAATGTCAGGGGCAGCGGCCGGACCACCTGGAAGGAGCCGTGCTGCCACTCGGTGGGCGAGCGTGGTAATGCAAGGGCTGCAGCCGGGTTATTTTGCCTCAGAGGGAGAACCTCATGCTCCAGTGGGTTTAACTCAGGAGGAGCTGTAAGAGAGAGAGAGAGAGAGAGAGAAGGGAGGAGAGAAGGACAGAAACAGAACAGAGAGGGAAAGAAGGAAAGGGAGTGAATAAAAGAAAGAAAGAGACAGAGAGAGGGAGAAAAGATGGTAAGAGTAATGGAGTGAGTGAGATAGAGAAGGGTGAGAGGACAGAGGAAAAAAGTTATAGGATAAAGAGAGATACCAAGATAGAGGAGTGAAAAAAAGAAAGAAGATGGAAATGGAAATGGAGTAAATAAAAGAAAGAAAGAAAGAAAGACAAAGAGAGGGAGAACAAAATAATTACCCCTCTGCATACACACACCCTGCCCTCTGTCTTTCTCTGTCTAATTAGATCTTTCACATGAGCAAAAGTGCCCTTTTATCCCCTGGAGCACTTAGTTACCAAAAGTAACTATGACCTGATCAAGAAACATGTAAAACATGTAAAAAAAAACAAAAACAAAAAAAACAATGACAATACATGTATGGAGAACATGAGTTTTGATGAAGAATATGAGAGTTTTTGATGGTCAAATTTGTGTACAATTGTTTCCCCTTTTCTGAGTCAAAAATATTTATTGTGATTGAGTAAGTGCCATGTGGATGCTGGTGGCGCAGGAGCTGTTTGGTGACTGCAAGTTTGCAGGTTTGAGCCCCACTCTACCTTACCCCATCGAAGTGTCTCTGAGCAAAATACTGAACTCCAAATTGTTCCTGGTGGCAGGCTAGAGCCTTGCATGGTAATCCCCTCCACTGGTGTTTGAATGCCTTAGCAGATGGTGTGCATAGACACCGTGGCCTTTCCAGAAATGTGTTTTTGATTCCAGTATGTGTAGAGAAATTGACAATAAAGAGACTTAACTTAACCATCTGCAAACACTTAAATTTAGTGTTCTGTAAAGAGACAGTCCTGATTGGTTTGTCATGCTATTGAATGGCTCACAATATGAGTTGAACTTGAAAACCTGATTTTTCAAGAGACCTTGGTGGTCTGGCTGGTTGGTGAAGGGCTGGATATCTCAAGGTGTGGGGTTCACACATCCCACCTCAGTCAATGGGAAGTGAGCCAGCTCTTTCTTTTTTCTGAGTCCAAAATATTTATTGTGATTTCTATGAAACTGACACCATCTGCAAACACTTTAATTTAGTGCTCTGTATAGAGACAGAAAACCTCAGTTTCAAGAGACCTTGGTGGTCCAGTGGGTTGGTGAAGGACTGGAGATCTTAGAGTGTGAGGTTCACATCCTAGCTCAGTCAATGGGAAGTGAGGCATTTCTTTTGATCCAAATATTGTAGAGTTCAACCAGCTGAAAGGGCAAATAGAACTTCAAACGCCTTTTCCTCATAACAAATCTTTTCTCATGTCTGAATTAAAGTCTGGGAGAAGGGGGCCCTGTGGTGCTTGGGTAACTGTGGTAGTTTGGTGGCTCACCTGGTTAGAGCACAGACTTTGGTGCAAAGTGTTGGTATTTTGAATCCTGGTTGATGCATTACCAGCCCCCCACAACTTCAAGCGCTGTGGCAAGGGGGGGCCAGGACAATGGATGGTGTGACTCTCAAGAACATGAGAGTTTTTGATGGTCAAATTTTTGCACAATCGTTTCTCCTTTTCCGAGTCAAAAATATTTATTGCGATTTCTATGAAACTGACACCATCTGCAAACACTGAAATGTAGTGCTCTGTGTATAAAGAGACAGTAAACCATGTATTCAGAAGACCTTGGTGGTCCAGTGGGTTGGTGAAGGACTGGAGATCTCAAGGTGTGGGGTTCACATCCCAGCTCAATCAATGGGAAGTAAAGTAGTGCTTTTGCTCCAAATGTTGTAGAGTTCAACCAGCTGGACAAATAGAACTTCGAACACCTGATTCTCTAGTCCTCCAGCTGGCTCAGTGGAAGAGTGCAGAGAAATGTGCTAAGGTTGATTCCATGGTTGATGGTTCAAACCTAGCTCTCTGTGGAAACAGGGGGGAAGAAGCAGAAGTGATGTAAGAGCAGTAGATGGAAATGTGGCCCAGGAAGAGAAAGAGCAGTAGATGGAAATGTGGCCCAGGAAGAGAAAGAGCTTTCCAAGTAATTGGAGAATGTTAGCTGTGTGGCATGCTTTTAAAGCCTATTCAGGCAGGCAACAAGTTGTAGAGTTTGACCACCTCAAAAGATGTATAACCCCCTGCGCGTGTGCAGCTTTTTTCCGGGGGGCCAAGTAAGCCCCCTCTTCTCTTTCTCCTTCTGCCTCCATCTTCTGCTCTCCTCCTGCTGGGATTCTGGGATGCAGTCCACATGGCCAGCTCAGTCCACAGAGCCTCCACAAGGTCCTCACTGCCAGGGGATTGAACCAGAGACCTTGCGGTTGGAAATCCTGGATGCTACCAATGCACCACTGGCTCCTCCAACTTCAGACTGTTTTTTCCTCAGACTTATCCTCTAGTATGACATAAGGCACTTAAATAATATTCATCTGTTATTAAAAAAAGCTGGCTAGTACCATCATTGGAGCCTCCCCAAAAATCTCAAAGCTAGAGAATTGAACCAGAGACCTTAAGGCTGGAAGTCCTGGATGCTACCACTGGACCACGGGCTCCTTCAGGCCCAAACAGCCAGCCAAATATCAGGCCAACAGCATCTAAACTCCAATACCCATAATACCCAGTTGGCTGTGTGTGGTGTCTGATGGTGTCTCTGATTTGCTCATTCTCTTGTACATGGGCAACTCTGCAAAGGCAGAGCTAGGCTTTGAACCTATTCAGACATCATTACATAATCCATAGAAAATAGAACAAACAACTTCAGGGCATTACACAGTCTCACTGAACTAAACAAACAAACAAACAATTAAAGGGCATTACACAGTCTGGTACATAGAACAGGGAACTGTTTTGTTTTGATATCTGTCAATGTTAGCTGGCAGTTCACAACTTGACTCAATATTGTACTAACTGGTGCCACTCTGATACATACCAACAGCACTCGTCAGCCTCACAGAACAGGGATACGGGCTACTCATTAACTAATTACTGCAATAACTAATTAACCAATTAACTAATTAACTCTATATTTTCTCCTTTAATTGCATGTTTACATCAGTATAGCCAATTGCCTGTCCCTGATCTTTCACATGCGCAAAAGTGCCCTTTTGTCCCCCTGGAGCACTTGCCCCCCCAAAATGTCTGTGCACGCCACTGGTTAGTGATGACCAACTTTATCTTTGTATGGTTGTGCAATGTGCATACTTGTTCATACTGAATTACTATGTCATACAATACAATGATTATAAAGTCTGTCTGTCACACAAAGCCTGGATATAGAGCTAGGTCTAGTTGAGTGTCAGCAGTGGAATGGCAGTCCATTAAAGGCTTTTGTGTTCTACTGGACAGAGCTAGTGTACACTCAATCACACCAAAGGTTCTGAAGACACATGCAGACATGTACTGTAGGCCTACGCTCAACATTGCTTAACCAATCATTTTTGCATTAATGTTTCTCTCTGTCACTTTCTCTTATCTCATTTCTCATTAAAATAAAAGGCAAAAAGCCTAAAATTAAGGGGGGGGGGGGGGTATACCATGGTCGTGTTTTTTTGTTACTGCTTATTCTTGAATTAAGAACTTTTACTGGACTATTTTGAATAAAGGATTCTTTTTTTGCATTATTCTTGGAATATACACCTTTTTCTTACACTTCTATCAATGAATATGAATCTGACTTTCTAGTGAACTACCATCAGTGAATCCTAGTTAACCTACCATCAATAAATCCCATTCTCTAGTTAACCTACCATCAATCCCCTGCAAGTGCTGACGTTGCTGTTGATGATGTGATTGTCTGTGCAATTCGCTCTGGCTGTGATGATGGCCGTTTCCCTGTTGGTCATGGTTGTGACCATCTCTGTGTTCATCGTCATGACGATGATGCTGATTCTGTTGCCGCTGCTGCTGCTGCTGCTGATGATGATGGTGTTGTCTGTGTCTGTCCGCAGTCGTGGAAGGATGGTCGACATGAACAGTTGTGGGCGAACTCGAGGAGGCTTTCCTGGAGCAGAGGTGTAAAATGATGACGACAAGAAGGACAATAAGGAAGGTACCCATCAGCAGAGTGGGAACCACGATCACCTCCACCTCATAAACCCGAACAACTGCAGTGAGACATTGAAAACAAACATACAAACATTATTATGTGAACACACATAGACACACACACTCACAAAGACTCACACACATACATGCACACTCATGCACACACACCCCGACACACACACACAAAGCAAGAGAGGTTGTCCATGTCAATAGATGTTCCACACACATATACATGCACTCATACACACCGCGACACACGCACGCAAAGGATGAGGGGTTTCGGCAATGGATGTTCACACTT
>JAGFZM010000681.1:0-10119 GCA_017657215.1 Limnothrissa miodon
AAAAAAACTACACTCATAATACAAACTATCATTTCTATTCAGGGGGCATAGTCAAGCTGGGAGGGGCTATAGTAGTTTACTATAAAACAATAGCGCGCACACACACACACCTTCTCCAGCTCTTTCTGCGGTGCGTTCTCCTTGCGCAGTCGGTCAAGCTCCAGGCATCGGCCATGATGATTCTCTCTGGCCTTCTGCAGATGCCCACTCTGAGCCTGCAGCGCCTGGACCGCCTCCAGAGTGCCTACAACCTCCTCTTTAGTCTGGAGACACGCATACACACGCAAAAGTACACGCGCACACACACACACACACAACAGGGTTATGCTGTAAGGCCACACAACTCTTGAAATCACACTAGACTGACACAGAAGACTGTAATGATTGGATGAAAATAAGCTAGAAACACAAACACAGAGTTCAGAAAACAGACAGGGGCAATCCAGAACACACACAAATTAATGATCAGTAGCCCCTCTAGAACACACACAAGAGCGACCTGTAGGCCTCCTGTAAGACAGACTGAGTAGACACGCTCGTTTAGAGTGCGTGTGTATAGGGGTGGACGGACTGCGTTTACCTTGCGGTGGATTTTGACCTGCTCGTCGCCATACTTGTTGATGTCCCGGATGAGGTCATTCATCTTCCTCATCAGCTCCAGGTGGCACAGAGCCAACTTATCAGACGACACCCGAAACACATCCCACAGAGGAGCAAACGTACTTCAGAGAGAGTAGGGGAGGAGAAGAGGAAGAGAGGAGACAGAGAGAGGCAATTTAAATTGCAATACTAAGATGTGGTGATAAGCATACAGATTTTTAGATCCAACAGTCCAACCGTGACGATGAAGACAAAGATGGAGAGGGGGATCGAGACAAGGGGAAGAAAGAGAGGAGGAAAAAAAGGTAAAAAGTGAGCAGAGTATAAAATGAAAGCTCCACTAGGTGAGACAGACATTACTGATACTGTACTAGCCCCCCACTGTACACAGGGATAGCAGGCGGCGAGGAGTAAGATACCTCACTGTAAGCCCCCTGTAGCAGAAGCAGAACTACTGAAACAGCTTTGTGTGTGTACAGCAGCAGCTTGGACCCGCACACACACAATGTTTGACTCTAGGGTGCTGCTGCTGCTAATGGCTGGGTAGCTTGCAATGATGGATGAGTTCTGCCTCCAGGCATCCCACACACACACACACGCACGGACAAACGTGCACACTCACACAAACGCACACACTCTTACGGCAAATACCAATCTAATCCTTAGCTGCAAATCAATAGCTACCAAGCTAACATCCCTACATCATGCTGACATTATCTTGCAAAATACACTTTTATTGGCAAGTCACTGACCAGTTTGAAATTATTTTCAGGTGTTTTAAAAAGTGTGTTAGTCAAGGTGGGGGAAGAGGTGGGATGATGGAGGATAATCAGTATCAAGGACCATTACAGTGATTACATTGACAATTATCATTGGAGAGGTTATGTGAAGCAGTTTTATACGATACAATGGAAAAAAAACAACAACATATAGCCTATATAATTTTTTGTAGAGCAAGCTTTGGAATAACATTTGCAATTGAAAAATATTTATCTTTACGGAGGATGTAGTCAAGACAAGTCTAAAGACTGTTAGATATGACAAGAGAAGACAACCACTAAGCTTCTTTCCCCCAGATAAGTCCAAACCCAAAAAAAGATTGTGCTTGTGTTCATTTGCCTCTGAAACTGTTTTGAAACAAAAAATCTACTACACTTCTAGAGTTTCATTTCAATAGTGTATGTTTCAACTCACACCTGCATCAGTTCCTGCAGCAGCTCTCTCTCTCTTACAAACACACAGACACAGACACACACACACACGCACACACACACACACACACAAACACAGCAGTCTCTCCTCCTGTGCACAGCGGCACCACTAATTAAGATTTGATGATGGTGACATAAGGAGGGAGGTTGACGATGGTGGATATCATGATTACACAAATCCACTAGCTGCACCTGCCCTCCACCACACACACACACCCCAGCTGCTGTCCTAAGCAGCTTCTTTTAACACACACACACCTAATGTACTTTGCACAGACATTGCAGAAGCAGTGTGTGTGTGTGTGTGTGTGTGTGTGTGAGAGATGTAGGAGCCCAGTGCATCATGGGTCGTGCTAAAGAGATGCTGCTGCAGCAGCAAACAGACAGGAAGAGAGCAGGAGCTGATGGCAACAGAGGAAGAGAGCGGACTGCGGCATGTGAACTCTGACCCCTACACACACACACTTTGCCCCACTTCACCATCCTGCCCGCTTCCCGTCTGAAGCCCTGCTAGCCTAGATGCAGAGATAATGACTTGAATTACATCTGAACACATTTCTCAAAAAATGACTACAGCATTATTGCATAAAGGCGATATTTTGGACCTGACAAAATCTGCATTCACTGTACTACGTTGTGCAATGTTTTGGACCATATTGTGTATGCATTGTGTAATTACAAAAAGATGGTTATACCATGTGCATTTATACATAGTCCTTTTTCTTCTGAATGTTCTATGGAGTTTCCCCATCCCCCTTCCATATTCACGTTTTTCCTTATTCATAATCTTTTATATATATATATATATATATATAAATTTCCCCCTTCCCTTCACCTCATGCCTGTCGGTGACTAGGGAAAAGTATGCTATCTGCCCAATTTATTTGTCTTAATCTCTGCCCCTTCTACACTGCCACTCACCACTTTTAGCATAATGATTTTGTATAGACTACATTTTAGTACATTTTCTTTAATGCATTGTTACTTTAATGAATCTTACTTATTTTAATGCATTTTGTCATGTTTGCATGGAATGGCGTCACATTAAACCATGAGCTAATTTCCTGATGTTACTATACATTGGTTAGAAATCGCGATTAATTTGCATTTTCTTTAATTCTCTTTAAACAGGTTGGGGAATGAGAGCCCTTCACCCAAATGTTGGTTTTGTAAATGCGCCATTATTTTCGGTTTTATTACATTTTGTCGTTTTGAAACTTTTCTAGCTTACACGAGCCTAGCCAGTTAGCTATTCCAATGCCATGTGCTACCAAAGATCTTTTAGAACATTAGCTTCATCAACCGTCTCTGGTGCTACTACGGTGTTAGCTGATTAGCTAATATCTATCCATTACTACACGATTTACTCGATTTATCTAAGAGCAATCTATATTTTGTTGTTTTTTTTCCCCTTTTCTATCGTGCCTATCATGTAGTATAATATGTGGTTTACTTATCTCGCACGTTTCTTTCAACTTGGGAAGTGAGTCAGCGCACCAAGACGGATGAAGGCGTCACCTTATAGCATGGACTGACCACTCACTGAGTCCTTACACCACTAAAGTACTAGTCCTCCCATTACATCGTTTCTGGCAGACCCACACCAGTGTATAACTCTACAGGCCCAAAATGCAGTTGCCAGATATTACTGTTTTCCTTAACAGCCCAACATCCCCTGCTTGCACAAATTACTTACCCCAGCGGGCTTCCATTGCTGGCCATTTTGGCCAGCTTGCTCATGGATTTCGAATAGGTCTCCTCAACGGCAGCCCTGCCATGACACAAATAAATAAACATTAACATACCTTCTTTTGGCATCTTCAGTCATGTACGAGCCAATTTCAGATGTGTGTATGGCCGCACGTTTCCAACATTATAACCTCATAAATGTATCAGTATTTATCATTAATATTATCTTTCAGTAAATAAATTCCAACTCAACTTTAAAGATGCCCTGCCACATTAACCATCTTAGCTTGCTGTTTTTGAAATATGATACGTTAATATGATGAGTTAGCGTTATATGGTGCATTTGAAAATGTTATGCCATCAGACATTATTTGCATATTTTAAGCTAGGTTTGGGGTCAATGACCCATTTTGGCAGGTGCCAAAAGAAATGCTTTTGATCATTTGCCAATGAGAAGGTAAATAGTTTTCAATAACTTATACAGCTCCATATTTTGGGACAGCTCCATGACATTAGGACATTTTAAGACAAAATTAAGACAAAAAAAAAATCTATTATTCCTAATTAATTGTTCTATTTTTCATACATAAACAAGCACTGGTGCGGCAATGAACATTCTCACTACACTTTAATTGTGCATCGTATTTTATCTGTCAGAGGTTCTGTTCAGGAAGTTTTAAAGGTCCCAGATACTGTAACTAGCTGATCAGGTTGGTTCTGAGAAACCAGAGAAACATATTCTTAACACATTTGATACATTTGTCTTTTTGTGTTCATTTCCAAAATAACAATGCATGTTGGACAGATACAGACTAAACTCAATAATAAAGAAAATGTAAATAAAATACAACAAGCACCTCTAAGAGGGAGATGCCCCAAATGCCCGACATGCACAACCATCAGCAACCTGAGCAACCTGATAAACGATTTTTGGCACAGCTGTTGCACTGGGAATTGTTTCGTGAATATAAGACAGGCAAATGTTTTTCTAATGTATTAAAAACAAGGGCTGTGCCCCATTACCAGTGTGCCACTGAAAATCCCTATGTATGCCAACTGTGCCACACATGCTGTGCAACACATGCTGTAGGTTGTCCATATTCGCTCAAGGGCCATGCAACGCTGACATGCCACAGCAGTGAATCAGAGCATGGCTCATCATCATAGGCAGAGAAATTATTATTCTAGGGCCATTTCTATAGGTGGCACAGGTCCTCTTGGACCGTTACATGCCATATTTAAAGACAGTTCAGAAAACATATCCAATTGACATATCCAACAGCAAAAAAACATTAAGGAATAACTGAGTGTGTGTGTGTCTCTTTAGTGTCTGTGCATGGGTCATGGTGCGTTATGGTGTGTGTGTGTGTGTGTGTGTGTGTGTGTAACATGGTTTGTATATTATAGGTGTGATCTGTGCCAAGCACATATTTGAGAGGTGAAGGCATGTTTCACAGTGAAATATTTTTCACAAAGAGACATTGAGAGGTTTGGACTGGGTTTCTCAAACCTCCAGCACTAACACATAATGATGCTTAATGTCATTCATTAAACTAGTAGGAGTCCTCAATCAATCACTCATCATTACTATCGCCCTCTCCATCTGTCTCTTCCACACACACACACACACACGGTTGCTTACCTCTCGCGTACAAACTCTGCCAGCTCTTTAGTAGCAATTTGGCCATGTTTCATGTTGTGGTAGAGCACATCGAAGCCTGCATTCTTCTCCCCCTAAAGACACAGATACACACACGGTTTATATTAGTTTTA
This sequence comes from Limnothrissa miodon, assembly GCA_017657215.1. Classification (NCBI taxonomy): domain Eukaryota; kingdom Metazoa; phylum Chordata; class Actinopteri; order Clupeiformes; family Clupeidae; genus Limnothrissa; species Limnothrissa miodon. Next base: position 5,274 of record JAGFZM010000681.1, read on the forward strand.
CCACAGCATAGCATAAGGTCCAGCATTCAATAGTGCTCAACAAGGAAGAATATTTTAATGTTGGTAAACAAACATGGGGACAGCCTCAATATACACACATACACACACACACACACACACACGACCCCTGAACCCCTGGCATGTCAGGGAGGTGACAGAACTAACAGAGCCGAGGTTCTCTTTTGATTGACATGTTCAAACAAAAGAAAAAAAATAGAAAGGCTACGCGCGCGCACGCACGCGCACACACACACACACACACACACACACACACACACACACACACACACGCGCACAAACACACACGCGCACAAACACACCTCTATCTCTTTTAAAAAAACTGAGTTGTCAAAGAGTTGATTATTTATAGGTGATTTTAAATATACTGAAAAGTTTGACCCATGCTTCGGCTCCTCTTTCAGATCAGAGATATTTTAAGACGGAGGCTTCACAGGAAAAGGAAGCAAGTTGTGCTTCCTGTCATCTCAAACAACGACAACCCACCATCCCCTCCCCCCACATACACACACAGCCTGAAGAGTCTTATCCCCTCATATCTGAAGCAGTTGTATTTAAGAATGTGTGTGTGTGTATGTGTGTGTGTGTGTTGTAGCAGCTACACGTGAGGGCTAAAAAAAGCATGGTGAGTTTTCCCAGGTAAGGGGGAAAAGGATGGAATGCTAAAGATGTAGAGTCAAAGGCCTGGACAGATCAGGGATGCACGCACACACAAATACACACACACACACACACACACAAAGACACACGGACACAGATCATGGAGTGATGCAATGAAAACACTAAAACACACAGACACCATTTTTTAGTTTACTGTTATGGGGCATTTCTACCAGAAATTCTAGAGTAATACTTTTGGAATGAATGTGATGTAATAGGAAAACCAAAGAATTTGAAAAACGGTCAGCTAACATGTGTTTGGGGTTCCAACAAACAAACAAAAAAAAATATTAAATATTACAAAAGTTGACACTCTGCCCGTTTCTCATGGGTGATCTTTGATGCAAAGCGCTACGAGACATGATTTTAGTATTATGGGCTGTATGAATAAAACGGAATTGAACAGTTTGGAACTATTTAATGACATTATTGATTTTTGTTGTTTCGTTGTTGTCAGTGTTTGTAAGTTTCTAGCAGTGTTACATTTCCAGTGCTTCAGCTAATGGAAGTTTCTAGCACAGTTAGTATTCCTAGTGCTTCAGCTAACAGGTACAGAAGACTGGGCCTGGACACTGGTGTTGAAGGTGATCCAGGTGAAGTCTGGACCAAGCCCTAGTTCTGAAACAAGGAATTACACATTGAAAACTTAATGAGTTGAAAAGAATAAGCATAAATAAATGACATGTTTGTAAACAATATACTAAGCAAGGTTTAGATGACAAGGCAGTTGGGTTGGTCCCTCAAATGGTAGATCTGCTCAAGGTTTCTCCATTAGTAAGACGTTTCTACTTGTTTGGGTGCTTGCTTTCTACTCTTGGGTTTTCCTTGTTAATGTTTGAGGAAAGTGACAATAGCCATTTCACTCCTCACCATTTAGTACTTTCCGTGGCCTCTCTTTTTGCACAGTAGACTGACAACAAACATACATGTAGTTTCAGTGCATTTTTCACACTTATAGCTGGCATGCAACATGCATGCACTCTGCATGTGACGTTAAACTTTCTTGAATCCTTGAGGAAGGAAGTAAGGGCGGATTTATTTCTGTTGAGAGATTACATTGTATCTGCATATAGTGACACACATGAGGCCACTATATGCCAAGGCCTCTCAGCCTTAACCAAGACTGGCGGTGCCAGCTCTGAGCTTTGTTTACACACACTCACTCACTCATGCTGCTCCCGATGGCAAGTTGGCACCTTCCATGGCAGTCACCACCACTGATGTGTGAATGGGTGAATTTGAGACTGTAAAGTGTTCATAGGGGTAGAAAAGCACTACATATGCAGTTAATTTACTATTTACACACACACACACACACACACACACACACCAACCGAGTACCCTGGTATTCAGTGTGGTGCAGCTGTAGCACTGTCATGTGAGCATGTTTCATGTCCAAGAGATAAACGGCCCTCTAGCCATAAGAAACAGCCAATCTAAGTGGGCTGCTCCAACACACAATCCAAATCTAATTGGGTTATATCAGAGTCAGCAGACCCCACCTCCTCCAGCAGGAGAAGGGGAAACAGTTCAAAAATACACTAGGTTGGTGTCACACACTCTCCCTTATTCTCCATCACACACACACATAGGCCCGGGTTGGCTAATCAAGAGAGTTCCCGGTGGGCCGCTTCACTTTTGGGCCGGTCAAGAATTTTATTTTTTTACATTTTGTCCATAGACTCTATTTGTCACGTTAGTCCATCTTCTCTTACAGTAGCTACACACGTTTGTTCATCTTCTCTTACAGTAGCTACATACGTCAGTCCATCTTCTCTTAAAGTAGCTACACACGTTTTGTCCATAGACTCTATTTGTCACGTCAGTCCATCTTCTCTTACAGTAGCTACACACGTTTGTTCATCTTCTCTTAAAGTAGCTACACACGTCAGTCCATCTTCTCTTAAAGTAGCTACACACGTTAGTCCATCTTCTCTTACAGTAGCTACACACCTTCCGCATTCTAACCCCGCAGCCTCTGCATGGGTTATACCATGTGAGGGAGTTCTCCCCTCCTAAATAGAGTTGGTTGGGTCCATAGGCCATCTTTTCTAAAGTTTTCTCAAATAGGCTATCGTAGCGATAGCTGGGCCGGCCGCAAAAGACACGCCTCAGGGAGGATGGATGGGAGGAAGAGACCAGGAGGGGCTGATAAAGCCAGGTGGAAGAAAAGAAAGGCATTGGAGGAGGAGGATGCCAAATGTGCCAAGCTTACAGATATATTTCAAGAGGGAAATCACAAGTTGCAACAAGTTGCAAGAGACATATAGGCTTAATGATATAATGGCTTAATGATATAATGACATAATTCGGCTAACGTTGTAGCGTTGGTTAATATCATTGAAGCTTTGTCAACCTATTCGCAAGCAAATATTAAATTGAGTTAAAATATTAGCCAATTTATGGCAATTCATAGACTTTTGCTAATATTATGCAAATATTGATAACAAAACTCAAACTTGATCTGTGTGCAGTAAAGTGTAGCTTCTGAGCAGCAGATAAGCCAGTCTCCTGCTGAAAATTATGAGCCTGAAATTTGCAATGAGGAGGCCATGACTACAGGAACAGGTATAAGATTTAAAGTTATTCAATGTAAGAATGACAGTACATGAAAAACCAATATGCATTGTTTGCTCAGAAGTGGGTGTAGTAAAGGAGTAAATCATCACACCCATGAGAATGACGGCCTCCTTGAGGTTTCATTCCAACAAATCTGGCCTACTGTCTATTGTTTAACTTTTACATTATTTGTTGAACCATAGTATTAATAAAAAACTACAGGATAATAAGAGCTGAACTGTTTGCTTCATTTATCTAGTTTCCACTACCATGGAAAATGTGGGCCGGTCTTGGGTCTAAAATTCCCAGGCTGAAAAGTAGCCCCACTCCGGCCCTGCACGCACACACACACACACACACACACACACACTGATTGGACTCACACTCTCCCTCTCACAGCTTGCTCTCTCTCACACACCCACACTCCCTCTCGACCTCATCGACCTCATCGAGCAGGAGAAGGGGAAAAGGTTGAGTTGGGTATGCTTCAGATATACTGTGAAGTAATATGGAGTCACACACACTCTCCCCCTCTATCTATGTCTATCGCTCTCTCTCTCTCACTCACACACACACACACACACACACACACACACACAGCATCACTGTCTGAAACCTGACCTCTGGAAAGGTGAGATGGCCTTGAAGGGGGAAACTACAGTCTACTGACCAACCTTCACCAACACTATATTATCCCAACAGCATGTGCACACTAAGATGTGCACACAACACACCAAACCAGGCCATCATTCTGGGCCAGCATCCCTACAATAGGGTAGTAGAGACACAGTACAGAACATATAGCAGATTATTTATAGCACACACACACACACACACACACACACACACACACACACACACACACACGTTAAAAAAGTAGTCTCTATCTACAGGCTTTGGATCCTGCGGTAGGAGCATATTTTGACATGGAAAATCCTTTTGATTAGGATTCACAGAGATCTAAACAGGGCCTAACAGATCCAAACATGATCAAACAGAACCAAACAGATCCAAACAGGGTCAAGCAGATCCAACCAGGGTTTAACAGATCCAAACAGAACCAAACAGGGCCAAACAGGGCTAAACAGATCCAGCCAGGGCTAAACAGATCCAAAAGGAGCCAAACAGAGCCAAAAACCGGGCAAACAAGTTAGTCATTGGAGGCCAGAGCTCATGAAGGTCTCAACAGGAGCTGTGGCTAATTTCCATGAGGCTGGCCAACACACACACACACACACACACACACACACACACACACAGATAACAAGCTTTGCATCTCCCAAACAGAATACGTCTATTTGAATACTTTTGTTTTGCATTCTCATTAGGTGACCAAAGACGACTGCGCACGCACACACACACACACACACACACACACAGAAGGTGGGGGGATACAAACAGAGAATGGGGGGGTGAGGGAGTTAAAAAAGGAGAGGAAAAAAAAAAGACAGGAGGGATGATGGTAAGTCATTGAGGAAAAGAGGGGGAAAGACGCAAAGGAAAATGATGAGAGAAATGGAGTGTGTATGTGGTTCCATCAGAGCTCTGCTCTTGAATCCATCATGGGACTTTAGGGAAGGACAGCAGCTTCAGCAAGACACACACACAC
>JAGFZM010000683.1:0-16173 GCA_017657215.1 Limnothrissa miodon
AACATGGTGGAAGGCATCTATCCAGCAGAAAGCTATTAACCGTAAGTCTCACAAGAGCATAGGCTGCCATTGCTATCTGACACGTACTGAGATTGGGGTGCTTGAGATACACTTAAGTGCAGTTTTGCTTTTTCCTTCCGTGGCTTGCATGACATTCACAACACACGATAACCTCAACTCACGATAAACTCTTAATGCTGTTTTTCTCTTGACTGTTTTGGGTGTCTGTCTTTCTCCCACCTCTCTCCTTGGCCTCTCTCTTTTATTCACCTCTTTGTCTATTCTATTCCAATCTGTCTCTCCCTTTGCTCTTGCCTTGTGACCTTCATTGGTGTTTCACACTGGCAGTTATGTGCCTATAACACTCACCACATCTCTTGGCCTTCACTTTTCTCTTTAAGAAATCTCTCTCTCTCTCTCTCTCTTTCTCTCTCTCTCTCTGTGTGTATGTATGTATGTATGTATGTATGTATGTATACTCCTGACCTTCGAATGAGAGAAAGAAAAACAAACCGTTTCCATCAATTCTGTGTCAGCCACCCCTGCTAGAGAATAGGAATGCATTCCCTGAGGCCTGTGCTGGTGAATGTGGGCAGAGGGGAAGGGGAAAGCATTGCAGTGCACCCCCTATAGAGAGGGTCCCCACATGCTCAACTCAGGAAGGACCTTGTTATACCCAATAAGCCATTCACATCCTGCCTAGATGCCTTATCTCCTTCCTGTGCATGCACGTGTTTGTGTGTGTGTGTGTGTGTGTGTGTGTGTGTGTGTGTGTGTGTGTGTTAGGGTTAGTATGCACATGTTTCTACTTCCCGGAGAATAGTCTGTGTTTTAAATTACCATTAGTCCATTTCCTTCTGAGGCAGGAAGGACAATCTCTTAGCTGTGTTGTCATAGCTCACATCTGTAAAACTGAGATCAATGCAATAACATCTTATTGGGTGTGAGACTATGAAAGAGGGATATATAGAGAAAGAGGGAGAGAGAGAGAGAGAGAGAATAAAGGAGTGAGAGATTCCATCCATATTAGTATGACGGAGGGTCTTGCTCTGTTGTACCTGTGACAATTCACCAACTACACAAAACAAACGAACCAGTTAAGTTACATCCTGGTGAATCAAGCATGTGGGCAATGAATGGCTTTGCAGTAGAGTGGGAATAAGTTCTCCTTGCTCCAGGGAAGCCCTCCTGTATGCTTGATTATTCATCTCAGATGCAGTGTGCCACCGGACCGGGCCGGAGCCGAGAGAGCAGGAAAATACTTTGATTCAATTCACAGAAATACTTGTGTTTGGTGTTGGTGTTTTTCACCTTTCATTTCAACCTGGAATCTCTTGGCGCTCTCGCCCTCCTCTCACTGATCGATGAATGGGAGATGGGGACTGATGTGAGATACTGCCAACAGTGTGTGTGAGTGTGTGTGTATAATTCTAGCAGTATATTCTAGCAGCAATGTGTGCGTACACTATATTGGAGTGATTTCCATTTGCGGCAGTGTGTAATTGTGTGTGTGTGTGTGTTTGTGTGTGTGTGTGTGTGTGTGTGTAGGTGTGTCCATGTGTGTGTGTGGTGTGAGAGAGAAACAGATGGACATCTCCAGTAGTGTGTGTGTGTGTGTGTGTGTACACACACGCTTATGTGTATTTCTCAGCAGAGGTGGCTCTGGGCAGATATATCTGCAATCTGGACTACATCCATTCATTGCCTTTGGGTGTTCAGTGTCAATGCACGAGTGGTGAGTGTGTGTGTGTGTATGTGTCTGTTTGTATGTATGTGTGTGTCTCAATGCAATCTGAAACCTAATCTCTGCCATCATAATCTCAGATCTGTACAAAAAGGGAGTTGTCCGTTTCCCTACTGCAGTCCATCTACAGATCGGCTCAGCTGCATATTCCCTGCTGTTGTGGGGCATATTGCTATTTGATATGAGCTCGTATTTCTCACAGGAAGAATTTCCTTCCCAGACAGCAGCAATAAGCAGTGGTGTTCTTTTTCTTCCTTTCTTTTTTCCCCTTTCTTTTTCTTCCCCTGGTCTGAAATAAAACTACACGGGTGCGGCACCATCTTGATGCAGATTTTTCTTTTTTTTTTTTGGTTTTCTTCGTATCAGTGGAATGTAATGAGAATTAATTGATTTAATTAAAAAGGGCCTTGCCAAAGCTGCCATCTGTAGACATTCATAACGGGCCTAATGGGTCTGGCAGGTGTTGGAGTGGAACCAGGGACTGGGCGAGAGATGGCTCCGGGCCGGGCTGCAGAACCACCGCTGGTCCCGGCCCATTATCAGCACCTGCACAGCAGACTGCCAGGCCGGTCTCGGGGGCCCTCCCGTTGGGTTGGACGGCGCCGCAGAGCCCATCTTGGACTGGAAGCTGCTGCCAAGCCACTAATTGTATGGCAAACAATGAGGGACAAACCTGACCAAAGACAAGGCAGGGAGGGTAGAGATAGGACAGTGTAGAGTGTAATGTTTGTTTGTGTGTGTGTGTGTGTGTGTGTGTGTGTGTGTGTGTGTGACAGGAGAAAGTACATACAGTGTAGAGTCGTGTTGAATTGTTTGTATATGATAGTGGAAAGTACTGCGTGCAAGATATATTTGTTTGTTTATTTGATAGGAGAGAGTACATCATAGAGCCATGTCTGTTTGTTTGATTGAAGTCCTGAAGGAGCAGATGAAGGATGTAACGCCCAATCTTTAGTCTGAGATTAATCTAATTATGCTCGCCTTACATCACCATGCGGACACCTCCGAGATATCTGCTGTGGCGTGCTCATGTTGACTAGTCGTAATCCTTGTATTTGTTTGTGTTTATGTGTTTGGGGTCCGTAAGGATGAGTAAGATCTCTACAGTGGTGGACGTCTGTTAGCTCCATATAAGGTCGGGCCTGGACTGGTAGGAAGTGCAGTGTGGCATGCCTCATTATCTCTCTCTCTCTGGTTGTTTGTGTTCAGGAGGACAGGATGGATGACATCACACTCTATTTGTGTTTCCTTTCCCCGTGCCCTATCTCTCTCTCTCTCTCTCACTCTCCGTGTCTCTCCTACCCTTCTTCTCTTCCCTTCCCACTGCTACCCTTCCTCCCTCTTTTCCTCCCTCTTTTCCTCCCTTCTACATGTCTGCTTTCATTTCTCTTCCTCTCCTCCCATTTTTCTCTTCTCCTATCCCTCCCTTTTCCCTTCTATCATTTCCTGTCTTCTTCACACCTCTCACCTTTTCTCTTCCTCCTTTCTTTTCCCCCCCTTCTTCTTATTTTCACTTCCCCAGTACTCTCTCTCTACACTCCTTTTTCCCTCCTCTCTTTTTCTCTCTTTCTCAAATGTACTCTTCTCCTGTCCTCTTTTCCACTCCACTTCTTTACTTTCTCCTCTCTCTTCTGTTATCTTCTATCCTCCCCTCATCTCTCATTTTCTCCATTCAGTTTTGTCCTCCTGTTCCTCTCCTCTCCTTTCTTCTTTCCATCCACACCCCCTCTCCTCCTCCTCCTCCTCCTCCTCTTTTCTCTCTAAGTCCATAAGCCCGTGTGGACTCCCTGGTGTATATGAACTCAAAGACCTGATCTGACACACACTCGGGCTAACAACTGAAAGTAAACCCACTGGCCACAGAAGGAAAGAACACATCGAGTGGAGGATTTTGAATATCTTAAGCTGTTTTTCTTTTCTTTCTCAGTGGGGATCAAACCAATAGTCATCACACTGAATATCATCTGATGAGCCAGATGAGCAATTTAAAAAGTTCAAAAGCAATCTATTTTGTCCTCCCTCTCCATATCAACTCCACTACGGAGGGGTAAGGAACTTGAAGAACTCTAATCGAACCGCATGCGGAGGGTCCCTGCAGGCTGAAAATGAGAAGTGCCTGTAATCAATAAAGAACACTGTACAGGGACTCTGAGACCAATTTTACCTGCCATTCTCTCTCTCTCTCTCTCTCTCTCTTTTCTCCCTCTCTTTCTCTCTGTGTTTGTCTATCAGCCACTATTTCTTCTTTTGTTTTATTTCTTATAAACTTACGCCCTCTTTGTGTCTCTCCCTTCCACTCTCTCTTCTTCTCTTTTGTGTCCAATTCAATCTGTCTTTACTATATACTCCTCTTTCTCTTGCCCCCCCCCCCCCTCTCTCTCTCTCTCTCTCTCTCTCTCTCTCCCTCTTGAGCCGTGTGCAATAGTTTTAAGAAAGCTCATGGTACAACCATGGCCTCCAACCCAGCCCCGGTGTCAGACCCATGTTCTCCAGCGTGAGATGTGTTTGGTGCGGCAGGCAGGGGCAAACGGTAGCGGTAGCGCTCAGCGCTAGCCCTGCAGATCAAAGTGTGTGCCTGTGAAATGAAATGTTAAAGTGGTCTAATTCGCTCGGGCAATCGGAGGGAGCTGACCTCCAGGGCCCCAACCCACTGCTAATCTGCTGGCTGATTTGGCCCCTCTCCTCCCCCAGAGGGTTTCGCCTTCTCAGCAGGGGAGAAAATGACTCCAGTATCCTGCATATCACCCACACCCCATCCTCTCTCTTTCTCTCTCGATCTCTCTACATCCCCCCTCTCCCATCCTTACTTGCTCCTCTCATATTCCTTTCTCTACCTTCTACTCTCTCTTTCCCTTCCTCTGTTCCTCTCCTTTTTTCTCTCCCTCTCTCTCGTTTGCCCACTCTCCCTGAAAACAACTGTGAAATGGCCACATCAAGGCCATTGAGTGGCGCAGAGCTCGTTTTCAAACGAATCCGTTGGCCTCTTCAAACAGCCCAAATGTCATGCTAGTGGCTGCTCAGGTGCGAGGCCCATTGGGGAATACTATTCCCACAAAATGAAGGCACAGGCCAGGCATCAATTTGGAGGATGGCAAGCAATCTGAAGGGCATGTGAGATTGAACGTCGAATCAGATATAGAACAACTTGTCCTTCACCTGCGGTTTATTTATACATTTATTTATTTACTAGCTCTGTCTAATCCAATCCAATGACATCTGTTTGTTTTTTTTTTTTGCAGCAAATCGTTTTTGTGTTAGAGCTATTTCAATTCTTTTTCTTTCTCTTTGACTATCTTTTTTTCAGTTAACTAACATATACAATCTCCAAAAAAACTAAACAAAAAACAACCTTGTGTTAAGGACAAGAATGATGATGACAATGGTGCATTGAGCAAGGCTATACATGACAATACCTCTCTCTGTTTCCCTCTCAGATGTTAATTACTAATGTGCATCTGAACCATGCTTAAGTGTTTTTGCGCATACACTTACCAGGGCTCTGTGGTGCGGTATGTTTAATGGCACCCCTAGCATCGTTACACCGGGAGGAATTAGTAAACATACCGGATCATAACAGCTGGTGAATTTATGCCCTCTCATATTAAAGTCAACACGCTTAGCATTAGAATGACAATAGGCCCAGCCATGTGTCCTTCCATCTGCTGTTGGTTGGGGCTGGGCTGGGGTGGTCTGGGCTGCTGGTCTCAGGTCTTTGTGCTCCTGATGGCAGCCAGGGACTCCTGGTGCCTGATTGGAGATTCAGCACAGCACCAGCGTTGCAGTATGGTAGGGGACCACGGCTCACGCTGGGGCCAATCCACCTATGCCCTCATCACTGTGTTCCTGCTCCAAGGCTGGATTGTCAAGCATCGCAGGCCCATTTGCAGTGATCACAGGCCCCTACTGTGCAAATCTGAGAGAAAGGGAGAGAGAGAGAGAGAGAGAGAGAGAGAGAGAGAGACAGAGACAGAGACAGAGAAAGGGAGAGAGGGAGAGAGGGAGAGAGTGAGAAAGAGAGGAATAGAGAGAGCGGGGAAAAGAGAAAAAGAGAGAAACAAAGAGAGGGAAACAGAGAGAGAGACAAAGAAACAGAGAGAGAGAGAGAGAGAGAGAGAGAGAGAGAGAGAGAGAGAGAGAGACAGTAAGAGAGAGGGAGAGAAAGGGCCGTAAAGCTGCCAGTAAACTCATCTTGTGTACTAATAAGCCGACAGTGCCTATTGTTTGGTGCAAGATCAGACTGCTCTTTAAATGGTAACATCTCATCTTGTGGCATTTTGGTGTTACACGGAGTGTATGGATTTATACTTCAAAGTCTCATTTAACTGCTACCAGTTTTATAAGATCTTGCATTTAATAGTTCCAGAGCCACAGGGTACTTGGTAGAATTAGATTGCAAAACAAAGCATTTGAACACTGTTCACAGTGAGCATTACAGAGATACATTACTGGGTATTAGGCAAGATCAGCCCATTCTGCAAGCGAGAGCCCCCAAATCCCCTCAAAAAGATGTGAGCGGGCTCCTCCTGTCCTGACATGACTTCATTTTTTCCCCGCCCTTATAGCAGAGGTTCAGGCAGAGTACAGAGAGTGATCTGTGCCTTCTCAGATTCATCCTTGGCTCAGGAGCTAATTCAGCAGATCATTATGGCAAATTGGATTGTGCCACACCTTACGCCTGGCAAGAACGTGTGCATATGCCAACCCTATTAATAATGACCCCCCACCCCCCCTCTGCGGATGTGCCGTGTTGGGGCACTCATTGTCCCCTGTGCGCCCCCTCTGTGAGCCAGATGAAGACTAATTGATCACGCGGCAGCTGATAATAGAGATTGATCTGAGAGATTACGGCGTCACCGCCGCATTTCATTCATCTATTTGGCGCATCCTCCCCCTCCGCGCCCTGCTCCTCTTCCTCCTGTTCCAGACGAGTCTGTCAGACTGCTGCACCCCCCCAACCCCCGTCCCCACGCCAATCCACACCCCAGCCACCCCACATGCGCTTCACGCCAGGCACTTGTACACGCTACTTGCTGGCCGTCTATGCTCTGGAGAACAGCACTGCTGTGTTTTCATTAAGACACAGTAACTAATGATGTGGCCGAGTCTTACAAGGTCACTGCCGACGCGTCTCCTGCGCTCCCTGCAGCTCGGCTTACTTACTTCACCACTTCAGCGACTGTGGGACAGGTCAGGGACAGACTCGCGGCACACGGGCGGCCGCATGTGGGCCAAAGCCGATCCGTATCCGGGCCGTGTCAGTGCCCGACCCGATCTGTTTTCCCCATGGTTCCGCTGCCATCTGGGGCTATCCTTGAGGATGTTTTAATCACAGTGCTGCTCCTCTGCATCCTGATGCCTCCATCCCCACACCCTCTTCCTCCTCCTTCTCCTCCTCCTCTTCCCTGTTGGCTGCTCCCGGAGCCTTGCTCTCCCATCCGGCCCAAGGATAGCATGAGGGATGGCCCTGAATAATGTGGCCGCTGTCTGATGTATGGCTGCCGGGTGGCGCTGGCCCTCGGTTGCTGAAGGCTGAGCAAAGCGCCTCGGGAGAAGATAGATGACGGAGGGACGCGGGGACAGCGCGGGAGCACCTGCTGCGTTAGATAAGAGAGTTAGCTCTTTAACTCGCCTCACCCACTGCCGCTGGGCCATACGCTTTGTATACGTCTCAACGGACGGACCAATACATTCAATTCATCATTTGATGTCTACTTAGGGAGGAGGAGCAAAGATATGCTCATATACAGTGTGTAGAAACGAATGCATATGTATTTGGATTAGTGACCGCCTACGTCAAATCCAAGACAAGACAAGAATTTAATGAGTCGAGATTCAGACTCAAAATCAATATCTGTTTGCATATTGGTTCATATTATAAGTACATTTCTAGACTGGGATTTTTTTTTATAGGAGCAGTCTGATACGATTTTATCTACTTAACCTTTTCACATGAACGTTTTGCTGATAGCCTGGAAATCCCACATCTCTGATCTCTGATCCCAATTGACGGGACAGCACCAATGGATACCTCGATCAAAATGCCTCGACACTCCATTATATAGGATTGCAGACTACTTGCTCCTCTAGTCCTTGCTCTGGGACAGATGTGTAAATTATAAAATAAAGATGTGTAAATACTAAAACACTTATGTGGATATATTACAAGATTACAATCTATATTTGAGAATATGGAACATAAACACGATATGGAAACGTGTTTCCACGTTAACGACGTTAACGTAAACGATATAGGCTGTTTATCTGTCCCTATGCCTGTGTGTGTGTGTGTGTGTGTGTGTGTGTTCCTGTGGGCTGTGCTGAATGGAAATGACCTGCAGGTGAGAGCGAACCCAACCATTCCCAAGGGTCATAAATAAGGTGCTGCTAGTGGGTGGCTGGAGGTAGGAGGACAGGGCTGGCAGGAGAGGACAAAGTAGGACTGTGTGTGTGTGTGTGTGTGTGTGTGTGTGTGTGTGTTTATGTGTGAGTTTGTGGTAGGTAGGAGTAATTAGGTTTGTATTTGTGTGTGTGTGTGTGTGTGTGTGTGTGTGACTGGTATATGTGTATATGAGTATGCTTGCAAGATAGTGAGGCATATGTATGTGAAGAGTATGTGAAGTCGGTAGGGGTTGGTTTGTGTGTGTGTGTGTGTGTCTGGTATGTGTATGCTTGCGAGGTAGTGAGGCGTGTGTGTGTGCAGAGCATGTGAAGTTGGTAGGGGTCAGTGTGTGTGTGATTATGTTTAAGATGACTGGATGGTGTGTGTGTGTGTGTGTGCGTGCGTGTGTGTGTGTGTGTTGAAGGAAGAGCAGGGTGTATTGTGTCCCGTGTGTTTACAGGAGTTAAAGTCTTTTATACCTGCGAGACGGGGGAGGTCATCTCTCTGTGGTGACAGCTAATCACAGAGCACAAATGAGGACATATCCTCTCCCTCAGCGCGTGACGGCATTACATTATCATTAGTCAGCTCGACCAGCCCAGTGCTTGGCTGGGTGGGCAGGGCAAGGCAGGGTTAGCCTGGGTTAGCTTGGCTTGGGCTGGGGGCTGGAGCTGGGGGCTGGGTTGGGGGAAGGAGTTAGTGCTGGTGAGGGACAAAAGAATAGGTAAGCCATTGTGGTGTCAGAGGTAGGGGAAATGCTGGCCCAGAGAACGGCTTAGTGTCCTTGTCGAAGGGGTGAGCTATTATGTTCCTGGAATGTGTTGGGGAAAAAGGAATAGTGGAGGGTGTGCATATGTGTGCTTGTAGATTGTGTGTGTTTGTGTGTGTCTGGTGGGGTTATGTGCGTGTACAGTATGGGTGTGTGTTTGTGCACTGTTGATAAAACTGACAAGCTTTTTTTTCCTGATAAATGTCTCCCAGAGTGTGAAATAGTCTCTATTATATCACAGCGCTGAATCACACATTCTTGAATACCACTGGCTCTCTGGCAAGAAATAGCAAGAAATTGACATTTACAGTGAAACTGTGAGCATTTCTTCAGGGTTCACAGGGTAACACAGGCTTGGCTTTGACTTAACTTTACATAGCCCTGGAAATATTTGATATTTGGCAGAACTGGGAAATCTTTGCTCACCTGCGGATGTTTTCAGAGACAACAAACCGGGCAGAACAACCCACTCCAATGTACCCGATTACCATCACTTAGAATGAATAAGCTTGGACGGTTCTTATATGACTCAAAGAAGAGGCAGTGAAGTGCTAGACTGTTCCCCAAACTGTTCCCCAAAACATTGATTTATAATTTGAATATGTTCTGTCAGTGAGCCCCTGTCGGTGTCTGGATGGTTCTATTAAGGTACCTAGAACTGAGTACTGTGAAAATAATCAGGGGTCACATATTAAATGTGTAATACTGTTGCATTACTGTAGCCCAGATGGGTTTGTGTCAAGCTTTCATCAAATTCTTTCCATATTCTGTGCTGGTTGTTGACCTCTGAATGGTTTTGTTAGTTTGGAGCGTTATTTTGTTGTCGTACTTGTGTCTGCGTGACAAGAAATGATGTGTTTATATTTTACAAACAGCTGTTTAATGATCATTTACACTGAAGTGCACACAGATAGAATGACAGACCCCCCCCCCACACACACACACACATACACGCACAAACACAAACCACACCAGCATTCTTTCTCTCTTACACAATTCACCACTCTCAAACACACACACCCACACAGATACACACACACACACACACACACACACACACACTACTTCCATGAGCTTAGTTAGTCTGGTATATGCAGTAGCATATACGTATGTGAATGAAGTGCAGAAACACCATGCGTGTCCTTGTTCCTTGCGAGGGCTCTTTCAGGAGGCATGGGCACACAGATGGGTTGCTTTCAAACTGTCAGATTCTTTTCCTGTTTTAGCCTGGTTGCTGAACTCTAGAATGCCTGCTGTTTATGTCCTAGCCACCTAAGCTATGTGCATAGACACGTGTGTGAGAGTGGGGCTCTCTATATGTGACAAAAAATGAAGTGTTCATTACACAAACAGCTGGAGCTGTGTAATGATGATTTACATATATGAATACACAAACATACATACACACACACACACACACACACAAACACACACACTCTTCATTTCTGTACTGATAAACACATACTAGATATACATATACACACATACTCTCTGTCACTCACTTCATTTCTCTCTTTTGCTCTCTCTCTCTCTCTCTCTCTCTCTCTCTCTCTCTCTCTTTCGTACCCCTGGCCCAGTGTCTCTGCTCGAGTGGGTCCTATTTAACTGTTGGGGGACCTGCTCTTACGTCTGAATTCAAGCAGAACCAAAGTGACCTCTGCGGCGAACCTCCTGCCGCTTTGGATCCAGACTCACTCCAGCATGCAGTCGCAAACCAGACGGATCCCAGAGCCATCCTTCCGTCGCAACACACACACACACACAAACAAACACACACACACAAATGCACGCACACACACACACCACACAGACACACACGCCTGCACACATACACACACACGCACGTGCACACAGACACACACACACACACATACACACACACTCTCCCTTGTACTCCTGCTGGGGCCATAGTCCTTGCTCTGCCATATAAGTGGGAATAATGGAGTAGTGCTGGGATATTTGTATGGAAATGGACTGGGAGGCTGGAGAGGCCGGTGGAGGGGTGGGCGCAGCGAGGGCCGACTCACTCAAAGGGTCTGGCCGACCCCACACTAGGCCTGCTGGGCAGGGAAGTGAAGAACTGTGTAATGGACATTGGCCACCGCATGCACGTCTGATGTTTTCTGTGTGTTCTGGGAACTCGCTCGCACCACAGCAGTGGGGACCTCTCCTTCCTTACTGCTCACTCGCTCCCCGCACTCAAGACCTCTGGCCTTTTAATTGCTTTCCATTACCACTGGCTTGTATCACACACACACACACACACACACACACACACATACTCTGTTATCTTGAGCTTTTTGTACATCACAGGATCTCACAGGGTGGCCCAGTACCAGAGAAACAAACGTCTTGATAAAAGGTCAATGTTGTTAGTCATATGTGACAAATACTGGCCAAAAATAAGGGCCATTTTTAGAGTGTGCGCATTGGGTCAGTTCAAAACAGCTGGGTAAATGTGTAATATTTCAGAGCGCGTGCGTGACAGCTTGACAATAGTTATTTTCATTAGCATCTGATATTTCCACAGGCATACGAGTGTATCTCTCAATTAGCCAATGGGAGTGCTCTAATTTAAGTGCCAATTTATGCATATTGGAGCGCGACAGAAGAATCCAATTAACCCGATGAAATCAAATCAAGTTCCCCCACATCTGGCAGTGGAAATAGGCACTGTGCTGTGTCTCTATGCGACTGTGCGAGACAGCCTTTTTTTTCATTTGCTTCCCAAAGGTCACTTTTGACACGACTTGAACATGTTGTCGAGATAGCGCCTGTGGCCCTGGCATCTCTTACAAATGTTCACTTCCCCACGTCTGATTTATCTCCCTGGCGCTGTGCCCATTTTACACATTACCAAAAAATAATAAAATAAAAAAGCTCACGCCGTGTCAGGTAAAGTGTCTTGACATTCATTTGCACAAGTTGATTTTCAGACATTACACGGAAAAAAAGCTATAAAATGCCTTCCAATTTTACCAGGGAAATATTTTGATGGTTTCATTTATGACTAATAGCTAAGATATCCTCCAGTCTGTGCCTCTAATCAAAGGTGTTTTTTAAACTTCAAAATAACATTTCTTTCTTAAATATGGAGTCAGTAGAGCATAGCCATCATAGCTGCTCTTAAATACTCCCAAATGCATTGGGGGCCATGTTTGTGCCCAACACAGTGTGTGTTCAGTGCGTTCTACACAGCGCATCAGCTGCATTCTAATCTTTAGAGGCTGCCAGGTGTCATTCAGTTTGAGCTCTCACAACTCAGAGCTGGTGTGGCTGGCACGAGCCATTTGGGTGCCTAACTTCTCCCCCCAAAAAATCAGTAGTCATATTTTTACAGCTATATTTTACATTTTTGGAGCAAACTCAAGTAAAAAGAACACATAAGAAAACACAACAGTGAAAGTTTTGAACCTATAAAAAAACGACTTTTGAGTCACTCTTTACAAAAATTAAAAAGCCTTCATTAAATTCTGGCTACTTGCCAAATTTAATTTTTCATTTTTGTAAGGAGTGCCTCAAAAGTTGTTTTTTTTATCGGTTCATGGCTATTTGGATGGCCAAGTTTTTTTGATGAGCACCCTTTTTCTTACTAGATTTGGATAAAGGACCCAGTGAAGTATTCATTTTTCTTTTCTTGATAACAGAGAAAGTTTATTGTTACGTAAATATTCTCTTAAAAAAATGCTGCAGATTATTAAGTAACACACAATGGCTATTTATAAATTACAGGTAATTTAGCCAAAATAACCGGCCATTACAAAGTCTAGCAGGCTTCATCAGTGCAATTCAACATTATAAACTGAACATCAAAGAAGATGGGGACAGACTATCTTTACAGCAGATAATAGGCTATTTTTTTTTTACACTTTGCTGCCCTATTGCTTGAATAAATGCATAAAACTATTGGCTACACTAGTGAAATATTATTGTTACAAATGTCTTGGTAGAATTTCCACACTATCATCATCATGCAATGAAATGCCCTCTAAATATCTGTCATAATCCTCTGAAATGAACAACAACCAAAATAAAAAAACCCATCTGAGAAAGAAATGAAATATTAATTTCCTTTAGCAGCCAGTGACCTCAGAGAGCAATGGCAGCTCTTTTTTATTGTGATGAAGTGACACCAAAGGCATTCTAAATCTGACGCTTTTCATGTGCCCTTCATCTCGTTAAAATGTATTGAAGGCTTTGGTTACCATACACCTAAGGCAATAAGGGGAATAGGTGTTGGCTACTGTCGGCTAAGAGAAAAAAGAAGGAAATATAAATATAAAAAAAATACATATATACATATTCCTTATATATATTACTTTATATTATTTAACTTTATATTATAAAGAAATATTTATATACAGTATATTCCTTTATTCTGTATATAACCACCATGACACATATACATTTATAAGAATAAGTGAAATATTCACAGATATCCCCTGCATATGTTGGAGTTCATTATCCCCACATGCTGCACTATGTAGTTCTGCTAAGTATTTACAGGTTTATATAGGCAGTACCTATATATGTATATTTGTATTCCTTTTGAGTGTTTAGTCCCTGTGGTGGCGATTGGCTTTTTTCCTCATCTTAATGAATGCGCGTGAACGTGTTGCACATTCTCTTTGTGGGAGGGTCACAAATCAATAGGTCATGAATATTGCATGAAATGCACAAAGTCGTAGATAAGGCACAAACAGAGATTCCATAGGTCCAGTGACCTCCCAGATGTGCTCCGATAACCTCTTCCTTTCCTGGCGTTC
Organism: Limnothrissa miodon; assembly: GCA_017657215.1. Classification (NCBI taxonomy): domain Eukaryota; kingdom Metazoa; phylum Chordata; class Actinopteri; order Clupeiformes; family Clupeidae; genus Limnothrissa; species Limnothrissa miodon. Next base: position 13,659 of record JAGFZM010000683.1, read on the forward strand.
TCTGAGGTCTGTGCAGGCGCTGCACACTATGGAAGGAGAGAAGAAGCACCATGCAGCTGAAGGGCTTCTCAGCAGCAGTCCCTTGACTATGCATGTGCATACAAACCCACTGAAAGATGACCTCAAACCAATAGTCAATGGGCTGAGGTCACCCACAACCATAAAATAAAGACATGCCAGAGAGAGAGAGAGAGAGAGAGAGAGAGAGAGAGAGAGAGAGAGAGAGAGAGAGAGAGAGAGAGAGAGAAGGCAGGGAGAGAGAAAAAAACAGAGAGAGAGGGGGTGAGAGAGGGAGAGGGGCGGGTAGAGGGAGTGAGAGCGAAAGAGAGAGAGGAAGAGAGAGGGAGAGAGAGAGGAAGAGAGAGGGAGAGAGAGAGGGAGAGGGGTGTGTAGAGGGAGTGAGAGAGAAGAAGAGAGTGAGAGAGAGAAGCCCAGTGTAAGCCAACCCTCCCAACAGTGCTCTGTAAAGAAGCTCAGACGAGCGCCTCCTCACTAGTGCCAGACAAATATTGAACGATGAACGTCTACATTAAGGCCGTTTGCAATGCACAACCCTCTGTGTTGGTTTAGCAGAAACATCCCATTAAGGCAGTCTGGGAGCCATATATTAACAGAGTCAAATTGCCTTTTTCTTGGAATCATTCAATTCTGGCTCATAAAATATCAATGAATAGGGGCCTTATTCATGATAACACATCCCTCTGTAAAACGAATGAGACATTGATTCTTTCACTCAAGTTAATTGACAAAAAAGATTCTGCTCTGCTGCTTTTTTATTTTAAGTGAAAAACCACAGATAGGCTTTGATGTGAGGAGATTCAGCAATGTCAGGCTGAAAGGGCTTACAACCGCTCTGCTTATAATTAGCACATGCACCCGTCTCAGATTTGGCTCCCTTTCAGGCTAAATCTCTGCTGCGCAGAGAGTCTGCATTGAGGAGGCGGAATCCATCCTTTTAGTGACACACACACACACACACACACACATACAGACACAGACAGATACACACACATTTATACTAAGACACTGAGACACAGACACAAAAGACACACACAAACACACACATACAGAGACACAGACACAGACAGATACATACAAAGTGAGAGGAGGTACATGTCTCTGATGTTGGCCTCGTGTTTTGCAGCCTTTGTTAGATTTATTTCGCATTTGTGGCTGTCAAAAGTAGGCCTATGCCTCCTGAGAGGCTAAACTTCAAACCCAAAATCAGAAGCAATTGGCGTTACAAGTGAACAAGCCCCAGCATTAGAGCAGCTGTGTGCACAATGCTTTTTATTTCATTCAGGCAGTCCTTTTCTGGAGGAGGAACAGACTCCAACTCCAGCTCTGCACACTCACCAGCGTGACATGCTGCACACCCACTCACCATACACACACCGAGTAGTGCACAGATACACGCACACACACTCACACGCACACACACACACACACACGCACACATGCCCACACTTTACACTAACACAGATTGGCAGGCAAGAATATCTCTCACAGCTTGACAAGAACAACAAATTCCTTTGAAATGTCACTTTTTTTTAAATGTCAGACAACAACAAAAACTAAAAGTTTTACTAATCAATTATTGTCAAAAACACAAACCCATTTTGCGCATTCAGCACCGGTGTGAATGAAACACAGTGCACAGCTCAACGCATTGCTTTAGTTTCATTTAGTAGGGGACACTATAAATACATGGATAAAATGAAGGAAATAATAATAATAATAATAATGATAATAATAATAATAATAATAATAATAATAACTCCTATCCCTTTGTGTAGTCATAATATGCCATTGCCCTATGGCCCTACTGTGGGTTGCCTATATGTCAGGATCTGGAGTCTGTCATCAGACCCACACATCCTCAGTCTCCCCTTGCCTTTGCCTTGTTTGCCTGGTCCCGCTCGACTGGTCCAGTGAGTTTTCTACCCTCGACCGATGCAAGTTTAGAGCAGTTTATCTCAGTGGCAGAGGGATTACTCACGGGGGGAAATTCTGCCTCTCTCTCTCTCTCCCTCTCTCTCTCTCTCTCTCTCTCTCTCTTTTGCGCCCCGCTCTGCGTTTCCCCTCCTACTTTCCCCCTAAATCACTGCACTCAGCACCCCGAGCTAGCAGCCCGGGAGTGGAGGCTGTGGACGAGATAATTGCATCTTTTAATTGAATCCCAGGAGCGTTGGGCGCCCAGAAGGTGATTGGAATCAAATTGCAAGGTTCCTTTTTTTTTTTTTTTTTTTTGTTTTTCTGGGATTCTGTTAATGCTCCCCAAACAAACAAGAGGAGGAGGAGGAGGCGGAGGAGGAGGATGGGAACTGTGAGCTGGGAATGTGAAGTTCATTCAGAGCCCTGGAGGCCTGAGAAGTTTCTTTATTTCTCTCTCTCTCTCTTTCTCTCACCCCCACACACACTTTTCTCTCTCCTACACTTTCTCTCTATACCTTTCCGTTTTAGTGCATTGAGCTTTATTGACTGTAACATTACAACATTGCCAAAGCAGTATCAT
>JAGFZM010000683.1:26576-37464 GCA_017657215.1 Limnothrissa miodon
AGAGAGAGAGAGAGAGAGAGACGTGTATATTCCTTGGCTTGCTTGACTCTTTTTCACAGTGACAGATTCTGTGACGCCTCAAAGGCATGCCTAGAGCCTTCCTGCAACATTTGTTTTACTTCAGACACAGAGAGCGCAGCGCTGAGATCTTGTGCTGTGCTGTGTTGTTTAGATGTGATAGAACAGGATCAAACCAGGCCAGTGCTCCTATTTGAACAGCCAGTTTATCGCGGTAGAACCCTTATAGTTTCTATTAGTTATTGGACACTGTTGCAGGTTAGATGCAAAATCAGATCTTACTTCCGAATGTACTGTGTGTGTGTGTGTGTGTGTATGTGTGTGTGTGTGTGTGTGGGTGTGTGTGTGCATGTGTGTGTGTGGGCACCTCACAGTACACTAGTGGGCTAGGAAGCCCAAGACTAGTTTATATTTAGCTTGTTCACTTGCACATTGTTTACCCAGTCTGTCACCCTAGGTTTACTCCAAGGGACGCTGGTTGGCAAGACACCCCTAACACCAACTCCCCCCCAATCTCTCTCACACACACATACGCACACACACACACACACACACACACTCTCGCTAAACAACCTCCAGGAATGTTCCCTCCTCTGTAGTTGTCCTGCTGTCCCCCCCCCCCCCCCCCTCCCCAGACCCTCATCTCCCTGTTCCTCCAGCTCCAGCTCGTTTGAAGCCTAGCCCTGGAACACATCAGACCTGTTGAGATATAACTCAGTTGGCATGCACCCGCTATTAGCCCCAGCATCAGCTGGCTTCTCCATGATCCAGTGTTCAAACATCAGTATGCAACGTGTCAGTGGTTAGCATTCAACCGCAGCAATGACTGCGTTAGTGCATTAGTAGCAACAGTTTTAGCAGTCTACAAAATGAGGTAGTGCAGTACAGCTTGGTTAAAACATACTAAACAGTGTTTGTTTTAATGAGGTGATACAACCCCTCACAGTAGGTGGGCTACTGGATTATACTGGAAAATATTAAATTAAGAAGTCAGCGTATGTGGAAGGGGAATTAAATCTGACGGCTTGAACCATAATGGGGAGAGCAACGTTTTAATTCCTCCTTTGAATGTGGAATATGTAAAGCAGACATGTGTGGTTTTAAGAGCGGGCCGTTTGCACTCTGGGAGGACAACGATGGATGTTGCAAATAATTCCCAGTGGCATCTGCACCGGCATACATCATCCTTACGACTCCAGGCGAGAGAAAAAAACGCAACTCCAGGCCTTTGAACACTAACTTGTAGTGTGTTAGAGTTTAACATTGTTTCATAGTGTGAGTCATAGGTACTCTATGGAAAAAAACTGTCTCCCAAACCTCATAGGTTTGCATAAGGGTGCTGGGTGAAATGAATTGAAGGGTTATGGAATAAGAGGTGGAGGTGTGTGGAAAAGTGAGCAGGTGTGAATGTGTGAACGTTGTGTTATGCCCCAATTGGGGTGAGTTTATTTAGAGCTAGTGATCACTTAGTGATATGGTTTATTTTAACCATGCTGTGAGCGTTAAAGGGATGTAGTTGATCTTACCGATTTAGTGACGCTTCAAACACTTACTTGTCTTTGTGTCCTAATGGCAGAGATGGTCAGCCTTCCACTGGGAGAGGGGGTGGGGATGGGGGATAGTAGGGAGCGAGGGTTGGGGTTTCTCTGGGTGTGAGCTCCGTTTGCTTTCGTCATCTCCCCCGAATCTGACAAAGAGGAGACGGAATTGGAAGAGTCACTCCATCTCCTGAGAGATCCTGTAATTGGGAGCTCCAATTTTCCCTGTTGGAAGTTGAGGCTGGAAAGCGGAGATGCTGATCATTTCATCAGGAGGGACCTGGGTATGGCCACAGAGAGAATTACCAACCGGACCAGACCGAACCAGAGTTACACAGCTACTAGTGGGCCAAATATATTTCTCCCATAAGTCCCTGTAGGCATACTAATAGATTTATCTGCATCTTATATCAAAGGATCTGAAAGTGTGAAACTAATAATATGCAACAGTGACAAAGAGTGCTCTGTTACTAAGAAACGAAGAAAAAAAGAAAAAAAATGATGCTCTGGGATATTTTTATGATTAAAATGACAGACTGTCTCTTATAAAACCGTACAAAAAGAGAAACTGGCCAACTGTTGCAAGCCAGAAGGGTATAGATCTGAAATGCTTGCTAACAACATCTCCTTCATGCCAAACCAATTATTTGTGATGCTTTGAAAAAATAACCCTGCGGTGATCTACTCAGTACTAGTTAATGCACGGCTACCAAACAAACAAACAACACACACACACATACACACACACACACACACACATAGAGAACAAGAGAGAGAGACTCATTATCTAGTAATAGCAAAAAAAAAAATCTCTTTTTAGAATGGCATGCTTGATGATCAGACCACCTTTGTCTGTTTTGTGCGTCTTGTTCCATATTTGTGACGGGGAGAGGATGAGGGGCCCCTCAGCGCAGCTCTGCTTCCCACTGGTATTTGAGCTCTGAGGAGACCATCCACCCTAGTAATAGGAGAGAGAAGACATGTCCTCACCCCACAGCTTGACAATTAACAGGGCCTCTGGCAGAAAAGCCCCAAGACAATGAAACAGAAAGCTCAGCAGAGGAGAGAGAGGGAGAATGAGAGAGAGAGAGAGATTTGGAGAAAAGGAGAGCCAATGAGAGAGAAAATAAGAGAAAGGCACATGCAGAGAAAAATGAAAGAGAGAGAGAGAGAGAGAGAGAGAGAGAGAGAGAGAGAGAGAGAGAGAGATAGAGAGAAGGAAATGGAGAGCTAAAAGAAATAGAGGAAATGATTGAGGAACAGAGTGACAGAAGAAGGTGCAAAAGCAAAAATCTGTGAAGTCACAGGAAATTGGGCATACAAATACAAATGTGTGCTTGTTTCCCGTGGGAGGATTGATAGAAGGCAATCTCATCGCAAGGCAGATCAATGGCGAGATACACTCTCATTTTGTGGGCGCACCCTTTTAATCAATTAATCTATACTGAAATCCATGCAGCTTAAAGGGATACGGCTAGTGTTAGCAGGTGGCTGAGGAAAACTATTAAAATAATTGAATCATTTGACATGAAATATCAATGCACAAACAGAGACAGAATTATAAAACATGCAAAAGCCTACACATTACAGGGCTGGCATTTTGTTCCCTCTGATATGTGTTTCTTTACTCCCACCCTCCTATCAACACGTCTAGGGTCCGGATGAAAGAATATACCATTTTGTGGTCAAACATTTCTCCTGCCACCTTTTGATTTGTGTTGACATTCATTCGGGTATCCATTCTTCTTTCCTAACGTCACCCTGATCTTTGGTGAAGTTGTCTGTTAAAGAGGACATTCAGGGGTTGTCCTTAAGCTAGTGTGTCAGTCACCATGGTGATCATGGTTTTCTAGAGGTTGCAGGTTTTTTTGTAGCTACGCTACAGGGGGGCACCGAGTTATTATTTGTGATATATTGCAAATTGCTTGAAATTCACATCACGCTGTTGATAGATAGAGAATTTTTTAACTGATGAATTCTGAAAGAGAGTATTCATAAACTTAGCACAACTGTATTTTTTTCATATCTTAAACATGGACACAAATTCACGAAGACAAGCATTCACAAACATTTACCATTCAATTTTGTTATTGCTGTGTGTGTGTGTGTGTGTGTGTATGTGTGTGTGTGTGTGTGTCTAGTTGCGTTTGTGTGTGTGTGTGTGTGTGAATGTAGATGAACCCTCTCAACAGACTCTTGGACAGGCTGATCAGATTTGTCAGTTGCCATGGTAAGCTGTTGATCGCTGTAATAAATCACGGCCCACTGGCACCAGATCAAATGCGATCTGCAGTCAATGCATTAATTAGCCACTCTGCTATGGGGCCATTTTTAACGATGATGTCAGGGGTGGTGCACACATTATGACTTGCAGCGAGTTTGACTTGATGTATCCCCATCCTCAATGTGTTTTTGATGTGGCCCTGCGTGCACTCACATATTTGTGTGTCCATGTATCTTTGCATTAGTGTACCATCAGCATGTTTGCATTCTGTATTTAAGTTGAGTAGAATATCGAAGACCCATTTGTCCAAAGTGTTTGGACTTGCTGCATCAGGGTCATGTTTTGATCCATAGACTAATTTCACCTAACCAAGGCACCAGAGGAGAAAATCCAATATGGGTCCAGACCAGACTCATCTGGTCCAGAGATTTTCACTTGTGTGATTCTTATCTTGACTGGCAGAGCTCATAAAACTCCAGCATAGCGGTATTAACGGCCAGCATGTAGTATCATTTCATAGTTAAATTAATAGAACAACATAAAACACATCGTAAAATATAATTTCACTGGGAAATGAAGTGGAGAATGTTGGAGGAAACACAGAGTATTTCATAGTCAAATTAATGACCTACCAGAGGACAGGTAAAGTGCTAAATTACCAGCACATAAAATGTGTGTGTGAATGTTAATGCGAGAGTCAACGGAAAAAAAAGGTTAACAATAATTCATGTTGTTTAGAAAATGTAATGATGGCTAGTTGCTAGGGTCCAATCTTGATAAATCACAATATATAAATAGTCTACTAAATCTAAAATGCAAAATATCCATGCCTCACAGTGGCTCGGATAAAACAAGCTTTAATACCACTGAGCCTTAGAGAGGAGCTGTCATCACTATTTGATAAATAACACAGATAATATGGTTAAATTCATTGGTTGCTGAAAGGCTCAGCAAGTGTTTTATGGATTCCTAAATAAGTATCATTCATCATAGATGCTCCGAAATGTATTTAAGGATGGAAATGTTGAGCCTCACTCAATTAGACAATGAGGTTCTATTAATCAGTATTTTTTCAATGAAGTTAAGGAAGAACCAGAGGGGGGACATAAGGGGTGCGGTGTTTACATGTGTGAGGGGCTTTGTGCGCCGCATAGGAGAGATGTTACAGTGAAGAATGGCTCCCAGGGAGACACAGCGCAATGGTGTTTACTGGTACACTAGAAACATCTGACCACTTATAAACATGATTGTATGTATACACTCTCTCTTTCTCTCTCTCTCTCTCTCTCTCTCTCTCTCACACACACACACAAACACACATACACACACACTCCCCCTAACCACATACAAGCACACATTCACACACACATAATCAGCAGACATCATTCCACTCCCTAAGGTTTACACCATTCTATCCAAGACAAAAACCTGTTCAGCCCCCATCCCCCTCACTCCATTTCTCTATCTACATATAATGTTCATGTTAGAATACAGAAACACAAGGCAGAATATGGAAAAGGGGACCATTGAAGACTTGCATTAGTTGAGCAATCTGGTGAAATAGCATTCTGATTTATGCATTTAAAGGTTCTCTTGTTTATGCCCTGAATAGCTATTACAGGATGCCATCCTATGAATGCCAAGCATGGTTAAAGGCCCGTTATTTAAGAGAGACACATTCCATACAATCACTCAGTGCTATTACCTGCTGTCTGTGGGACTTAGGGCCTGTTGTGTCATTTCTCATTGTCTGCAGATTGTCCTGTGCTGTAGCATATCTAAAGGACCTTTTCACACTTGATAATATCACACGGTCTGCACCAAAGTCACGGGCTGTCTGGCTAGATATTGAGATATGGTAAGAATTGTGCTAGGGTATTCACAAAATGTGCACATTTTAAAATATTATAAAGTATGTAATGTTTCCTATAGGTTAGTTTGGATATGTAGAGTATTTGTTGTTTTGCAATAATAGGCAATTCACTATCAAAAGCCTAGGCTATGTTTAGACTGTGTAAATTCTGTATGAGTTGCAATCATTTGGTAAGTTAAAAGTTTATTAAAAAAAAATTTAAATACACAAATATAAAAAATATATATATTTTCAATTCATTTCTAGATGTGGGTGTTTCAGCTCCTTTAAGAGTTTTTCAGCTCCTTTAAAATAGTGCATTTTATTTACCATGTAGTGTTGTGCGCATTTTTAAAAACACTTCATATCAGATCACTTCAATGTCATAAAGTTTTAGACTATTACATTCAACATGTCGCAGAAAAATGAGAACTTGAGGTAAATGATGTTCTTGTACCTTTAAGGCAGCATTCCCTGTTTGGGCAACTACAAGGGGTGGTCGCAGGGTGGGCTCGAGCCACGAGACAGAAGCAGCGCGTGTGGTGTAGCGCATTCATTCAATGAAGCGGGCGAGAAACGGGACCGCAACAAGGAATGGGAATAACAACGGAGGACTAGGCAGCGTTTTCTTCAGGATGGGATTCGTTCTGAGATAACGAAGAGATGCGCTTGTTCCAGAATAAGACTATATGTTGTGACAGAATTAAGGACAAGAAGAAAATATTTTTTACAACAGCGTAGTGATAAAACTACTTGCTGCTGTTGCCTCGGGGGACGGATTTACAATTGGAAACCGACTGGAGAGTTATCTTTCCCGGACGTTACCTCAAAGCTCAGTTGTGATGATGCGATATAGTGAAAACACATTTGAACAAGGCGTTAAATTGAGTTTGCAAAGTTACACGGTTTGGCAACCGTAGTTCTGGCAATATCTGAAGATCTTTGCCTGTTCGTTTCTCTTCAATTATTTGGATAACAGCGAGAGACTTACTCCAACTGGCGACACATTTTCTTCCCCGCAGTATTCCTGATTGAAGAAGTTATGGAGTTTCACATATTAGATGTTCTAACTATACTATTTGCACTCATCAGTATCACCTTTGGTAAGTAAATAGGTTTTGGCATGCTGTGCTGCATCTCACAAACGCGCAGTTCCCTCTTCTCTCCCCAGTTCCCGCAGATCTTTTCAGCTCAGTCTTTTCTTTTTAACTTTACAGAAAACTTTTGTGAACGGAAAATATATGCAACAATACATTCCATACCCGGGTAACACAATTTCGGTCAAGTCGGTTGAAAATCAACAGTGCAACCAATGCAGTCGATCCTACTATCCCATTCCGCTATCTGCCTTTCTGCTAGACAAAGCGTATCCTACCTAATAGATCAGATTGTAAGATAGAGAATCGAACGGGAGTGCGGCGTGGTTTAGCGTTAAAACCTTTCTTGTGAAAAGTAGTTTGACAGGTTTCACTAAGCCCAGTCCTTTGTATAAGCGATGAATGTTGGAATTAGTGGAACTGCTTTGCATTTGACTGTTTTTGGGCTGTTTACGTTTGAAACATGCTACTGTAAGCTTCCTCTCCAGGCTCTCAGCGTTTGCATAAAAATATAGTCAATGTTTTATTACAGTGTATTTCAGTTAGCAGTTTGCACGTAATCTTGCCTTTTTATGAATATTGGCAGTCCTTTAGCTCAGGGCTCTTCCCTCTGGCAACGATACCTCAAACAGCAGTCTGGGTAGCCTACTCTGTGGGCTAGTGCCGTATAAGTAAGACCGACAGGGTGTTTACAAGCGGTGTGATAACATGGTATAGGCTACGGTTAACATAAACGAGAACCACAGTTCTCTGTCATTGAACATTTTTCTTTTATATGACTAGGAAAATTGAATATTTAACCTTCATTCCCTTGACTTGAAAACAACAGTATTTTTCTTTGTGAAATGTTTCAGGATAAGTTATATACAGAAATATAATTAGCATATATAACTTTGATAAACTTTAGTTTCATCAGTCCAACTTAAGTTTGATTGTTTTCCCCTTATTTATTTGGACTTGACAATAAAATGCAAATTATAGTCTGACAGAGAAGGAATTGTTATTAGGCTATATAGGCCTACGACCAGAATTTTCACAAAAAAATATTTCACAGATTTCAGAATGTTTGAAGTTTACAGAACTGCATGCCATTTCCCCATTTATCATTTCCAGCTTACTCTCAGTTGGCATCTTAAAGCCAACTATTTCCATCTTTTTGCACTGCACCCTGGCACTCGGGGATATGGAATATGATTTTTTATGAAGTTTTTTATCCACCCATTCCACAGTGATTTGAAAGCCATCTCATTGCCAAAAAAAGACATTGTCATAGGCAACATTGTCATTTAGGCATTTAGGCAGCCAATGCTGTAAACTTAAATAAAAGTAGGGTTTATTTTACATCAGGTATTTTAACATGGTTTGGGGTGATAACCTATCTGATCCCCCTTTTCACACCAGATAAAGGCATAGGCTGAGTCAGTGGTTAGAGTTACTGTGAGAGGCTGTATTGTGGTTGAGGGTTTCATTACTTTTGGTGATCCCTGGCTTGTGTCTCAGTGTTTGTTAGTATGTGTTGTGTGTGTGTGTGTGTGTGTGTGTGTGTGTGTGTGTAAGTAACCAAAGAATGACATATGTTTGTTCAGCTCCTTTTGAAGTGAGTTGAAACAGCCCCAAAAACAGCTGTTAGCCACACAGGTTTGTCACCAAACAAGCTACAGTATATGTGACACAAAGTGTTGCTAACATTCTTTTCTCTAAGTTACATTAAAAAGTTGAATTATTTCACTTAAACATCTCTGAGCTCCAATGTTAAGTTAAATTGTAGAACAGGACTTTGTCTGAATGGCAGGTATTTGTACTAGTGGATAGTTCTTTGTACATAACACATGGGTCACAACAGGAAGCTGTTGTATGTGGTCATTAGCCAGGGGGAACACTGTCTCTGTCTCCGCTTGAGTGACACAGATCTTGTGTCCGAGTGAGGACCCATGGCTGAATGGGTAATTGTCCCGACGAGCAAGCAAGAGAGTAAGGGTTGCATTCACTGTTTGTTTGGAGAGAAATGTAAGACGCGTGTCCTGAAATGTGTGTCAGAGTGTGAGTGGCTGTGTCACTGATCAGGAATGCTGGATTGCTGATACATCACAGGTAGTGACTCACCAGGCAGTCATCACAACCTGTCAGCTTCCTGAACATCATGCTGTAATACGCCAGTCAGTCAAAGTAAAGATGTGAGCTTGCAGCAGCCTAATGGCACAAAATATGTTGTTATAAATCTGCTGTACTGTTTTTTTTTTTTTTTTTTAATAAATGGAGAGGATGGACATGAATGTGGTTGAGGAGTATTGATGCGCACATCACATCTCTGGAGCTAATGGGTTTTTAAAAAATCCAATTATTGAAAGATCTCAAATTCAGAAGACATTGTTTTGGTAGCCATAGCCGTGAACTGTGAATATTCATCCATTAGAAAATGCCTTGAGTTTCAGTTGCTCCAGTGTTGAAATGTTTGGACTGCGCGACGAGCAAATGAGTATCATCATGAGGTGTGTGTGCGTTTTTGGCACATAAAAATTTGATTCTTCAAGGCCACTGACAAAAACAAGAGTATCCATCCTGTCATAAAGCACCGAGGCGTTTTAAAAAAAAAGGCCCATTTTCTGAAATCTCGTAGCGAGACAACAAGGCTTCCCTTCATGGTCACGGACGCCTGAGAGAACCGCAGTGACCCCAGAATGCAGAGTGTGGCCTTGGAGCGCTGAATGGGGTCGCAGCAATGGGACAGCAGTGAGCCACAGCTCTCCGCAGCTCTCCGCCGTGGTCCCTGGCTCTGTGCCCTTATGGTTTGAATGTTCATGGCGACCCCTAGGACACTCAAAAATAGGCTCCAAGGTTGCGTTGTGATTTACCCTCCATGTCTCTGTCTCTGCCCGTACAAATACTCACACAGTACATATGCTGTGCGCCCACGTATTGTGATTTAGCTGTTTTTTCCTCGAGACTGTGCTGTTGACTGGCCTCAGTGTCACACCCCTGGCATGGTGATCAGGGCGTTCTATCGATATAAGGATTTATCAGTGTAGCCACCATGGATATTGTATCTCTGAAAGGGCAGAATGGAGATAAAAAAACACAGTGCGCAGTGTGCAAAATATGCATCATCTTACCTGCAGCAAGCACTGTAAAAGAAATGTTAATGGTTCAGGAAAGAAGGACAGTATAAGTGGGGTTTAAACGTAAGATAAGACATTTTGAGAGCTCAAGTATTTGGTATGTCTGGCTTCTATGGTTGAGTAATGAGATCAATGGATACACACGGTAAATATGGATGAAGATAGACATAACTAGTAGAAAGGATCTACAAGTGTAAGACTAATGCTTTATTGTAGAGAGCATATATGGAACATGCTTTTTTTTAAAAAACAAAAGTCTTGTCATTGAAACCTGCTCTGAGTCACAATGGAGATCAGACCTAGTCATATATATTTTTTCATCAGTTTTGCCAGATGCACCAAAAGGTTGTTTGCCTGGAGGGATTTGGTATTCACTGAACCCAGCCCCTCAACATTTCTTCTGCATGCATTAACTCAAATGGCAGGAGTCAGGGCGTCAATAGATGAATGCAAATAGCAGCGTGGCGCATTTCGTCCAGTGCTGTCAATCGCCCTGTCTGGGAGCAGCCGCAGTGGGCCACGTCAGACAGTCGTCTGTGGCATATACCACTGATGCCTCTCCCGACACGTGTTAGCACTACCAGAGCTGACAGATTTAGAGTGTGTGTGTGTGTGTGTGTGTGTGTGTGTGTGTGCTGCCGCAGCGGAGCCCTTTTCCCTCAGTGGGCTGTTTTGTCTTTGTCAGCGAGGGCCTTTAAAACCACCATAACTGCTCTTCCCACTGGGCCCACACACACGCATACACACCTCACACACACACACACACACACACACCATACTTTCAGCTCTCCCCAAGAGAGGTGCAAGACAGGCAACACTGGAGCAAAATGTGAAACATGCACTGAGTGACCTGGAGATGAAGACAAACACACACACACACACACACACACACACACACACACACATACAATCACATACGCAACAAAGACAGCACAGCCAAAAGAGTGAGTGACTAACTGCTGAGTCAGACTCTTCAGACACTCCGTCGAGACACCCTGCACTGACACGTGTCATGTAAACAAACATCTCACAGCATGTGCACA
>JAGFZM010000684.1:5501-26319 GCA_017657215.1 Limnothrissa miodon
TTCTTTCCCTCTCTCTCCATCCCTCCCTCCCTCTCTCTCTCTAAAGATGTCCCCTCCTTAAAGCCACCAACCCTGGCTGACATACAGGTGGGGGGGTGTGTGTCACCCACCACTTCCGGCTGCCACAGAGGTAGGAATATATGGTGTTGCAAACACCACTTCACCCGAGGGAGTGGGATATGGAAGCCCGGAGGAGCCAAAAAAGAGCTCTGGCGTGGGGGACCAAGAGGAGCGTGGTGCAGGGGAGGCAGTAAACACAGCCGGAGTCAGATTCACTTAATTGAACACTATTTTTATACTTCAAACAAAACTCCAATGAAACGGGTTTTTTTTCTCCCTCTGCTGTGTAGCTCCAGATTGTCATAGTTACAGCACCCCAATTTAGGCTGGTGCGCGTGAGCATAGGTGAAGGTATGGCATCAACCTTGTGTGTTTACTCTTACACACACACAAGTCAATTTCATCCAGTGGCAGAGAGACATTAATATTAACATTAACAAACACACACACAGTCTATCTATTATAATATATATATATAATAAGAATAAGTCATTTACACACACTCACCCACACACACATAAAGGTAAACACACACACACACACACACACACAGACACAGAAGTGAGAGCCTACAGAAATAATGTTTCATCCTTTCCATCCAGTAATAACCATCACAGTATGGAAATCCCTCTGCAGAAATAATGACTCTCCAGTTTTCCATTCTAGCTGGTGGCAGACAATGCTTGTAGAGTCCTTCAGATTGATAGAATACCTCTCTATTCAAACGGCCTCCTCAGGCGCACAGACATCATTAAAATACTCTGCAGAGGAGTGGGATCTGGGCTTGGTCCACTGCTTCAGCAACAAAAGGTTGGTGTCAAAGAGCATGTGCCCTGCAGTAGGCAGTGGAGACTACAGTGAGGCACTCGCATACAAGAACACCATCATATACTGTGGAAACATACCATCGATCTACATCCAAACCCTCCCACCACATGCATTACAGTAATTAAACTACATATATCTATATCTGTATCTACACTCACACAACTGTTCTCTCTGTGTGAGTACAACGTTTGCATTTGGGCATTTGTTTCCTTTTCTTTGTGTACACAGTATGTGAGTGTTTCTCTCTCTCTCTCTCTCTCTCTCTCTCTCTCTCTCTCTCTATATATATATATATATATATATATATATATATATGTGTGTGTGTGTGTATTTATTTATACACATACATACACACGTCCATGCAAGTGGCACACTTTATATTGCCACCACATCTGTAGATAGAAAAACACTCACATACTGTGTACACAAAGAATAGGAAACAAATGGCCAAATGCAAAAATTTCCCACACGACACACACGACACAAGAGCAACATCACAGAAGTCAGCTACATTTTTGCACAGCCTTTTTGCCATGCAACTAACTACCACCAAGCTAAAAATGACAAGTAATACTTGTAGGGGGGGTTGCCCCATTTTTCGCATTCCGCAACAACCAGTGTGTTTATATGTGAATAGTTTGCAGTCATATATTAATTCTACACCATATCCTTTTTTGTTTAGGTAATGTGGCTTGTCATTTTTAATGGTCTTAGTGATGTTTTGTAGTTTTACATCGAAATTCACATATCTGCACTTTATTGTTTGTTCTTTACAATAGAAAAGATCCGTGAGGAATCAGTGATGATCATTTTCGAAGAGCTATGATAATTTTATGGAGCTCATGCAAGATTTTCAATATAAAATTGAGGTAATATTACAGTAAAAATGTTTTGCTATTTTTGCTCCTTGTGGAAATTTTTCATCCTGCACTAAAATGACATTGTTGTGTATAATTAAACTGTATATTACAGTACAGTAAGAGAAAACTGTAACTTGCTTGTTTATAAAATTGAGAATACTACAGTAAGTTAATTTTTTACTATTTTTGCTATAGTAAGAGAAAACTGTCTTGCTTGATTAAATGGTTAGAGAAGCCAGGTATCAGATATCAAACTGGTATGAGCAGACTTCTCGTAGAGGAATGCATATTATGCATATATAGTTTTTTTTAAATTCATTCTGAGCAGAATCCTGCAGTGCATTTGCATATATAACATTTGCCATCTGGTTGACAGCTAGGCAGTAAGTATTTTGTAAACCTTCTTCCAGATACATTAACAGACATGCTAATGAATGAAACTAGAGCCATAGGGTCCCAGTCCCAGTACACGCTTCTGCGGAGTTACAGGTTTGAGTCTGGAAGGGTGCACACTACACGTACTGAATGTTTTTATATGTAGCCAACAAACTGTGCGGAATTGTGTAACATTGTAGACATACTGTATAATGTCACATATATCCTGGCCTGTGGGACTAACTGTGAACTACAGACCATGCCCCTCATCATGTGACAAAAGGGGTCACATAAATCCACCTTTAAAGGCCCACTATGCAACATTTTTCATTTAATTAATCCGTTTCATACTGTTTAGAATGCTAAAATTAGTCATTACACGGCGAATGAACGGTGTAGAATGCGCCACCGTGGCCAACAGCGGTAGATACAGCACTTGCAATGTTCAGCTGCGCGGTCCGCCTCCAATAGAATGCAGTGCAATACAATGCAATACAGCGGTCTTTAGAGGGAGCTCGTGAGAGAGAAAAACAGAATGTTGCTTAACCCCTATTTAACATGAACTTGTGAGATTGAGGTTGAATCATCTCCAGTTAGAACCGGTTTCTGGATAGAAAATGAAAAGTCTTGCGTTGCTATATGCTGACCCATTACCCTGAACCGTGGTTTTAGGAACCTGTGCATTAGACTAGCACACATTCCAAGATGCAACTATCCTATCAAGTTGTGTCACCTCTGTGTGCATATACAATTTAGCATGCCCAAACCTCTCATGGTGGGGGTGGGGTGGGGGGGTTTGGGTGTTGGGGGTGCAGAGACTAGAGGGTTTGTGGTGGGGGGTGCTGGAGGTGGTATTGGGATTACGTAGACTGGAAGTTGTTGTTTTTTTTTGTGCTGATGGTATGTGTGTGTGTGTGTGTGTGTGTGTGTGTGTGTGTGTTTTGGCTTGGAGGCAGCACGTTACAGCACACTGCCCCAGCCACAGGGCCCCTGGAGAGGCTACTGTACAGCACACTGCCAGAACAGCCACTTGTTCACTGATTAAAGCGTGCAAATCTCAAAGCCTGCTCTGTCAAGGGGGGCGTGCAAGCATGGTGGAGCGCAACTGCTCCTTTCCCCATCAGCTTTAGAAAATGTGTTTGTGCGCACTAATATGTGTGTCTTTGTAATGTTTTTGTTGGTGTGTGAGAGAGAGGGAAAGAGAGGGGAAGAGAGAGAGAGAGAGAACGAGGGGGAAATACAGGGCGCATGCGTGTGTTTCTTTGTATGTGCATAAGCGTGGTGTATTTTGCAACCTGCTTGTTCAGGCACTAATTGCATTAGTTGGTTATTCCATCTCCACTCTATTTTTAGCGCTGAGACACATGATCCCTCAGCTGTGTTTTTCAGAGAAAACAATGGAGAGAGACTCAGATGACGTGGCTGCTGAGGGCTTGCAGAATGGGCTTTTGGACAGACACTGAGAGAGAGAGAGAGAGGGGGAGGGGGGGGGGGGGGGAGCGAGAAAGAGAGAGGGAGAGAGAAAGAGCGGGAGATGAGAGAGAGAGAGGGAGAGAGAGAGAGGGAGTGAGTGGGAGAGTGAAAGGGAAACAAATAAGTAGGGGCACAGAGTGGAACACAAAGGAAAGAAAGGAGGAATGAAACTTTAGTAAAGAGAGAGAGAAGAAAAGAGAAAAAAAAGGGGAGAAGAGGGAAAGGCAATTGTTGAGAATGTCATCTGGAGGCGTAGCTGACAGTGGAAAGTAGCAAGTAGCTGTGTGCCTAATTAATTACCAGTGATCAGATATGGAACATCACCGTTACAGATCATCCTTTGTTTCCATGACGATGTGAAGGAGCACCAATCAGTTCTGCTGCACATGCTCAGTCACATCCAAGTATTCAAAAGCAGGAACATGGGAACAGTTCATTGCTGTATCAAGTAGCTGAAGGCCTCGTGAGGATTTTGGCCAGGTCACCATGTACAAAACAGCAGGACAGAGTCTTGATGGAGACTTCATCAGCTATGCCACTTGTTATAATGGCAGACTGAAGCTTCCTTAGTCAAGTCTGACCTTTCTCTCCCCCATCTCTTACATAAACACTACAGTACTACCAAACTATTAGCATTACTCAGCATGTACCCCATGTGTGGGGTGTGGATATTGAGCTCTCAATTTAAGAGGGCAGAAAACTTCATTTCACAGACTACACAAAGAAACACACAAAGAACACAAGTTAGAGGTTGTCTCTCCTTGCCAGCACATAGTTTGTCAATACTATTTCTGTGTTTTTAGATGGATCGAAAGCCATTCCATAGGAAGTGGCTGACAGTTGACCGTGACAGCAAATGTCAGCTGGCCACACAAGGAACCCAGTCCTCCACTCCAGAGAACAGGAAGTTCACACACGTTCCTGTCTAGATCCCCCTCCAACCCCTCAAAGGCGGCACACTGCCATGGCTCCTCACGCCTGCGGTCGGCCCATTGGTATTCATGGTGGCTAAATGGCATGGCAGTAGCCAGGGTTGTAGCCAAAGGCACCGGGGACCGCAGTATTCTCATGTGCAGTCTGCCGTCCTCACTAAAAGTTCAGGAAATACCAGCCAGCAAGCCTTGGGGGTCCTGACTCCATTCTAATGGTATTTGACTCAAAATGAATTTCCTATAGAAGACCCTGCAGTCAGACGGAATAGGTGGACCACCCACAAATACCTGTGTCCTGAGGGAGAGAGAGAGAAAGAGAGAGTATAGCATCTTTGAACTTTGAACCTGTACATTGAATGATTAATAAGGATGATAATAATAATAATAATAATGATTTAAAAGATTGAAAATTGAAGCTTGCTTGATTAGATGGTCCGAGAAGCCAACTATCGGATGGCTTGAGCTACTTTAAAATGGCATTAGCTGACTTCTAAATGAAGAATGCACATTATACTTTTTATTAATTCTGGTCAGAAATCTACAGTGTATCTGCAAGTGTAACGCTAGTCAACTGGTCAATATCTGCACAGTAATGACAGTGATAAACCTCCCTCCCAACCTTAACAGAACTATAACCTAAGGGTTTTAGCTCACTCACAAGCGCCCAGTCCTTAGTGCTACGCAGACAGTTGTAGAGAGACATACACACAGAGAGAATAGAGGGATCCAATATCCTTTTCTCTCAGAGGATCCAAAATTTCTAGCAGCTTCCTTTCCTATTTTTTGCCATTCTATACATGCAACTTGTATATCATGTTATGCCTTTATTTAATTAATTCTTGCTATATGTTTGTCATCTTTTCTGTATGTCTTTGACCTTTATATACTATAATTTGCTTTTATTTTATACAGCATGTTAAAATTCCTTTGTGTATAAAATTCGCTATGTAAATAAATTTGCCTTGCCATGCCTATAAGAGTGTGAGCGACAACCATGGAGTGTGTAAGAGAAGGAGGGTGTAAGGGGGTGTAAGAGAAGGAATAGAGGAGTGATGGATAGACTGGCGTTGAGGAGGAGGCATCTATGGCTTTGCAAGGAGTGGAGGTACCATCACTTGGTAGATGGCTTGCTGTAAAAGCTACAAAAGCCATGAAAAAATAATTCCGTCTGGAAATATCAGCTGTGCCTTGATGGACTCTATTTGTGACAGGAACTCTGGTCATTATGACAATCTTCTGTACGTTTTCATTAAGTAGAAGCTACGGAAACCGATTATGTCCTCTTGAATGATATGGAATGGAATTTCATCCCAAAGCACGTCCATACAGAAAAATCCCAAAAGCCGCCATTGATTCCGCTGATTCCATCAAGCAATTTCCATCCCATTAAAAAATTCCAATTTCCACTTTCCAGCAATCCAGGTGTGTGACACAGATCAATCAGAGGGGGCCAGGCCAGCCCACGCATTCTCACAAGAATGGGCAAGACTCCGCTTTCTCAAGCAAAGCACAAATAAATCAAAGCCTCACACAACAACAAAGTGACAGATGGTGATGTAGCACAAAGACTATGGACAGCAAACAGCCACACAACACATGTACATGGCGGCACCAACTCACAGTCTCAACCAAATGATTTGGATCTCAACAAAACCAGGCATAGAAACAAAGGCTGTGTGCAGATTAGTTGTGAGTGTTTTGGGGTAGAACATCTGCACACCTCTTTGTGTGTATGTGTGTGTGCAAGAGACAAGTGATAAGTTCTCGCGGATCTTCAACACTCCTGCGTGGTGTTGTGCAATCCCCAGCAGATGGCAACGTCTTGGCCGAGGCAACCCAGCAGCCTTGTGGCAAAGTGTGGGCAGAGAATGGACAGCTGTCTGCAAGTGTCAGCGTCCACAGACCGCAGGCTATGCATCTGTTCTGCGCACGGCAGACGGACACTTACACTGCTGACTAGAATAGATACAGAATGTGACGTGTCATAATTGGAAAAACCACACCCCCTACGGGAATAACAATTATTCCTGCTCCATTTACTTGTGTTGACACCGTACCCGTAGAGTATATATTTATATTAGCTTCACTGGCTACCCCTGGCTGCCCTCATCAAATTCAAATCACTGATACTATCCTACAAAGTGCTTAAAGGTAGGTCTGCACCTACTTAGTTGGCGTCTGGAGTTTATACAGCACAAACAGGTAATCACCGGTAAGGCAAATATTCTTATAAGGTAAGCTGGTATATTGAGCCCGTCAATGGCAGTCTTAGCTAGTTGGCTAATAGGTTTCCACCCTTTTAATCCGTCCATAGCATAATGTTGACATGGAGTTACCAATTTAATAACAGTGAAAAACATCTCCATTTTCAGCAATAAGGTTATATTTACGATATTTTCATTAAAAGAGAAGTTCGGTGTGAATCCATCCATATCCCCGTTGTTGCTGTCTGTAGGAAAGAACAAGAAAATTCGATACAACATAGACCAAATAACTTTCTTTTTCCTATTGATACCTGGTGACCTGAACCAACAGGCCTACTGTATAGATTGATTCACACCAAACCTTTCCTTTAAGTGATGTATGACAATACAATGTTTTAGGATAGCTTATATTACAATGATGTGTTTTAGGACAGCTTCCATTACAAAAGACTTAGCAGCCAGGCAAGGAACACTAGACACAGTCCACCCCTTCCCTTTTCTACTGCAGAGTGCACTTACCTGCAGTCCTGCTCTGTCCTGAGTAACTCAACCTACTGTAGGGTATTACCTGAGGCAGCAGGTGCTTAATTATTTACCTGGGACACTAAAAGCTCTCAGCTCATGGCTGGTGAGCATGCACACACACTAGGTACTGGGTCAGTGTTGACTCAGGCCGTACACACACACACACACACACACACATTGAACTTCACTGGCTAACCCCTGGCTGCCCGCATCAAACTGAAATCACAAATGCTAGCCTACAAAGTGCTTAAAGGGTCTGCACCTACTTACTTTAGTGCTTTC
Organism: Limnothrissa miodon; assembly: GCA_017657215.1. Lineage (NCBI taxonomy): Eukaryota > Metazoa > Chordata > Actinopteri > Clupeiformes > Clupeidae > Limnothrissa > Limnothrissa miodon. The sequence continues at coordinate 13,041 of JAGFZM010000684.1, forward strand.
ATAAAGGCTTACGGTACACTCCCCCTTCCCCGTCAATTCTGGTCCTCAAATGATTGCCATCTGGAAATCCCAGCACCTCGCCCAAGGCAATTCAGGCTCTTCTCATGTGCTGGTGGAATGACCTTCCAAGTGTAACCAAAACAGGGGCATCCCTGTCTGCCTTCAAAAAGCTCTTGAAGACCCAGCTATTCCGAGAGCACCTCCTGTCCTAGCACTTAAATGACTTTTCACTGCACTGCACTTCACTTACAAGATACACTCCATTTATACACTCCTATCACCCGGCAGTATTCTTCGTAAGGTTTCTTTTATGTAGCTTGATTGTTTATCCTCTGTTGTATTTATACACATACATACATACATACATACATACAAACACAGACACACAAACACACACACCAACACACACAGTCAAACAAGATCCTACTACTGTGATAATTCATTATCTTTATGCAGATATTTGTATACACTGGAAGAAAGCTTCTCATGCACAGTCCAGTATAGTCATTAACAATAATGAGTCATCGTGATCATTAAATCGTTTTTTAATTTTCGGGATGACGCCAATTCATAACCGGTGTTTATGCATTGAATGCTTTGAGGCATAATGCACCACCAACGCCTAAATATACATGGACTGTTTACACACGCAATGCAGTGTGGAGAAGGGAGCGTGTTTTCAAACCCAAAAGAACACCTAACCTCAATGTGTGTTTGTATTTGTGTGTGTGTGTGTGTGTGGGTGTGCATTTGTATTTGTGTGTGTGTGTGTGTGAGCTGAAGTCAAAGCGGGGGCAGGTGTTAGCTACATATGGTGTTGTGGAAACTAAAAGCAGTGGCCAGGGCGTCGGTTGGTCGGTCGGTCGGGGGAAGACAGCAGTTATTGAGGGCTTGTGTAGCCGCACCGATTAATATTGAACGGCGCTGATGACACGGGTGCAGCACTGAGAAGACTTTCATCCATATTCAACAGCAGCGAAACTGTAAGCTCCACTCGGCTGTGTCTCATGAATATGGAGGAGCAAATGGCAGGATGTACACATATCTAACAGCACAGAACCAGGAGAGAATGAGGAAGGACAGCGGGGGGAGACATAGATTTTCCTATTCAAACAGCCCACACAATGTACAGTAGGGCCAATACTGTTTACGTTATATGGACATACAATTAAATAGGGGTGCTCCTTTCTTTCTTTCTTCCTATCTTTGTTTAATTTCGGTGTGATCGTGATTAAAAAGACCAGACTGCCCTAAGCAACATATGGAATGACCATGCAACATAAGTTCATAAGGTTTAGGGGACCAGACAGAAGCAAGAATGAATTACAACTATTTAAATGGAATAAATGGATAAACAGTACTGAATATCCACTGACAAAAGCAAATGTGTAAAATAAATGTGAAGAATAAGTAGAACAAATTGTTGTTGTTGTTAACAATGTTTGTGCAAAATGTTTGTATAAAAGTGTTTGCCAAATGGTCTAATGATTTTGGTAAGTGTACACTGATGTCTAATTGAGAGACAAGAATTTCATGTACCCAGGAGAAATAAACCTGGTCACCAAGAGGAACCGTTTTAGAAGGAGGAACTGATTCCAACAGCCATTGTTTCAGACACTACTGTATGCTAAAAACAGGCTGAATGAAACAATAGAGGTGGGTGGAAGTGGTAGTGCAGGGGTTCATGACTTGGGACCATGTGTAGCGAATGAAAGAAAAGGACTGTAAAACTTCAGTTACTCATGAGGCTTAGAAGTAAATATTTCTTTAAAGTATTAAGTAAAATAATAACCATTGATTTGTACTGTTAACCTAATGAGGTTTAGGTAATATAAACTTCCTGAAAAACACGCATATATATTGTATTATAAATACATAATTGTGTGTGTGTGTGTGTGTGTGTGTGTGTGTGTGTGTGTGTGTGGTGTGTTTTTAGGAATTGTAGAAAAGATACTTTTCACAGAAGAGTAGCGTTTATAAATATCCCATGACCGTGTAATCATATACTGCACTCTAATTGACATGCTATTGTAGGGTTTCAGTTGCCTCCTTATACACAAGTAAGGCCATTAGGCAATGAGTAAAATGTTTTTTAAAAATTAAAATAAAAAATAAGACACTGTCATGATCATCGCCTTAAAGTACTGAATAACATCGGTGTCAGACTCTGTTAAGGTTTACCAATTTAACATTTAAAACTTTTTGTCACAGCCATGGCACGTCAACAAATTACTGTCATTTGTCATAGCAATGAAGTCATTTGTCACAGCGAGGTTTTTCTTTCCAATTTACATCACATTTTGCTCCCATATAAAAAACACTGATTTGTGTGTGTGTGTGTGTGTGTGTGTGTGTGTGTGTGTTTCACATCTTTTCACAGAGATTTGAAGGCATTATTGCAGCCTGCCTGTCTCCAAAACACTACCCAATAGTGCGGTAGGCATGAAACTGTCTGGCCCATCAGACCCCCTGCTAGCCGAAGGGAAAAATAGATGTGATCCTTTCTACTCTTTAAACATGCTGAAAATACCCCAGAAAGCCTGTCAGCATGAGGGGCAGGGAGAAGTTGAGGAAGGCAGGGAGAGGTAAGAAGAAGAAAACCTGGAAATCTAGCATCTGGAGTCAGGAACCAAAAAAACATAATGATGTGTGATAGCACCAAGCAAAGAAAAAAAACTGAGGAAAAACAGCTCTAACACCTGACAGTCAAACTTGTCGAAGTTGGAATAACAGTTGCAAATAATGAAGTGGATGGCCCAGGAGGCACCTGCCAGAAACAGAGCCAGAGTCCAGTTTGTTGCCATTTCCCAACTAGCCTCTAACTGTATCTGACCACTAACTGCTAAAGTCCTGTTGTTTGCACAAACAAATACAGGTTGAATACTCAATGATCTCTCAAAGTTCCTTAAAAAAATTATAGGTAGTTTTACCTTGCCCCTGGGGCTCATTGGTGCTCTTTGTTGTTAAGCGCTATGAGACATGCCTTTTGTACAATGTGCTATACAAATAAAATTGAATTGAATTTGCTTAACAGAGGTTTAACATAAACTTGAATAAGCTGGTAAAACACTTCCATCACAATAGCTGTTGTCTGATCTGTTCCCAAGACCTGGGCCCAGAGCCCTAGATCATGTTCCAAACTGTTTTCATTTAGTGTCATTCCATTTTTGTTAAGTATGACTGCACCCCCAGACAGTGTCAACATTGAATTACAAAAATCAAAAATGACAAAAACACTGTTAATGTTTGTGACATGTTTATCACTGGCTAATGTCAACCTGTAGGAAAATGTAACCAAATGAATTTAATAAAACAAATTTCAATTGTTAGTATCCTGCTTGTCAATAACATGTAGACCAACTGTGGATATTGTATGGAGATCGCATTATTTACCTTGTCTGAGCCTGACACACTAGCAAGCCCTCCTCCTTTTATCTTACATAATATTATATATCATCAGACAAGAGGACACTGATCACCAAATTACCTTGACTGGGGGTTTCCTGCCCACATTATCTTACATAATACTATATATTATTAGACTAGTAGACACTGGTGGCTGGCGGGACCAAGTGAACAACTACTCTCATCACTATAAGTTATGATGGCTTATTTGGTAAAGTGCCAATTTGTTACAGTGTTACAAAATAAAATGTACGTTTGAGTCTGTTTGTGGTTCAATTTGAGACTGACTTTTTTTTTTTTTTGCTGCTAGGCAGTTGGGTTAGCCCTTTGAATCGTGGATCTGCCTGAGGTTTCTTCCTTACTTGTTGCTCATAGATGCTCTCTGCTGTAAAGCGCTACAAGACTTGACTATTGTATAAAGCACTGTATAAAAACCAATTGAATTGAAAGTTTGAATTGAAAGGAGAGGTAGATCAGGGAATCCCACCTACTCTGAACATTCTTGAGGCAAGTAACAGAGTTCTTGACCTCCGTGGCTGCATTAGAGGCTTCATGTTTTATGCATGCATAATCAGGGTTTGCAACCTCCCGCGATCATGGCAAACAGTTGATGGCGCTCATTAGATTTCAGAAAGGTCACTTTGCTTTGTTTCTCTCTGACAGAGCACATTTCATTTGCCTTCTGAGGATATTACTAACCTTTTTAAAAAAAGTGTGTGTGTGTGTGTGTGTCTAAAATCTATAATACATAACAGCCTTGTTATATGACCTGTAAGGGGACATACACAGGCTTCTCACAGACTCTCAAACGCTGGACCAGCTGATCATATTAGCATCCTAGTATCCTGACCTTGATGGGCCTTTTATGGGTTATTCAGCTGGCCTGTTCCCCAATGACACACCAGTCAGCTTTTAGAACAAACAGACACTTTAGAAGAAAACAGATCTTGGCAATGCATCCCCTTAAAACACCTACCGAGGACAAATTCTTTGTATTTGCAATGCATACATTTGGCCAGTAAAACCTGATTCTGATTCAGTTCTCAGGGTTCTGCACTGTAGTATTTTTATAAGGTGGGCCCCCGCATCACATGAATCATGGAAATAACTAGCTGGCTATTCCCTGTATTTCCTAAACACTTAAAGTAAACACCTACCGAAGGTATACCTGGCCAAAAAAAACTGCTTCTGATTTTAATTCTGATTCTGGAGATGAAAGAGTAATATTTTTGGTCAGTCTTGTCCACCTTCAGACATCTGACACAGGGCTGAGCCTCTGGACTGAAGTAAACAAGAAGTCAGCCAATGGCCATTGCTCTCCTACTGTACTGGGAACGGACTGGACAGCTGTTTTTGATACGTAATATCACCTAGCCAGTAATCCTGCCAGCCAGTCAGTCAGCCATTTTAACCAGCCTGTTGATAGTTTTTGATGCAAAGCAACACAGCCATTTGACCAACACAACCAGCACCATGCTGGTTTGTGGCTTCTTAACATGGTGATCACCTTGGTTAGCATTATAACCCTGGTGAAGGTTGTGTGTCAAGTCTTATATGATCAGTTCAACACACTTCACTTTAAGATAAGGTATACATTTAACAATATGGTATGCCATAGTGTTGATAACTGAATACTTCTCAACAACAGAATTGTGGAGTAACATGTGCTTATCTCTGTTTAAGAGAACTCAAGAGAACACAAGTTGGCACTTGCATTGTAGTTGTGCCCATTAATACACACTTCTTTCATCAAGAAATGTAAGGACACAAGCCTTAACACAACCTCTTAATTTTTCCCACTGCCAATCCAGCAAAAGTAGGCACAAACCATTTACTTTAGAAAACATGCTTATCATCATCAAAAATTGCCCCCTCATGTGTGATATTTGTATAGCTAAATCCAACCATTCAATCCTTGATATAGACATCTATATATATTCATTGTAGCACTGCACAAGAGTAATTAAATGGAATTCTGATTCTGATTCTAAGGGGTTATTTTGCTGCGTTCTGGAAGGGCCTAGTTCATTGGTATCTAAGAAGTAGATGTACATGTAGTCTTCTGTCCAGTTGTTCACTTTTATTGTATTGGCAGCAACAGCAATAACCATTACCTTTCACAAAATCTCAGAAATAAAAAAATAAATACTGTGTAATTTATTATTTTGCATCCTAGTCAAAAGGACAGCTTATTCTAACAGTTACAGCAGCAATCTAGTTCAGATTACACACAGGAATGTGCCTTCATTGACAGAGATTAGTCTAGTTCAGTCTAGTTCAGATTACACACAGGTATGTGCCATCATTGACAGAGATTGTGTCTGATTGTTTCTGTTAGAACATACATTGGCTGCACAGAAAGTGAACACAGGTACACAAATGTACTCCTATTTCACAAATAGCATATTCATTTTAAAAACAGTAACATAAATAAATACACATAATTTATCTTTTTTGATTTTTAGGACATAAAAAGATATTCGAATAAAATGCACTTTGCTTCTTTCGCACTTCACCTAATCATACTTCTCACAAAAATCATTTTTGCCATTTCATTTTTCTATATTTTTTTGGGGTGAAAATGTTTCACGAAACAAATCCACCAAGTTAGTGAGAAACACAGTGTATTCAAATAAATATTTCACAAGGTTTCACGCATTCGCAAGTGAGAGAATGGAATGTGAGACCTTGGATAACTGATAGTTTCATACAACCTATTTGACCAGAAGTAGAAAACCTGAAGTAATGTCAATGTGTTATTTTTTTTTTTAAACAAAGAGGTATATTTTCTATCTGTACAAGAAAACTAGTCTGGATTTTATGACCTCCAATCATGCTTTATGTTAGAGAATCTTTTCATCTTTTTTTCCAAAAATGTTAAACCACCCAGTTCTCTGATCTTAGTCATAAATATCCCCAACTAAACACATTTGTTCAAGAGTGAACAAACGGCCAAACTACAGATTTCTATAAAACTAAGAATAAGAGGCTAATTCTCTTCTCTACAGTCAAGTTGTTGATTAAGCAGCAAATTCCAAAGTGTAGAAATCATATGTGTTGTTTTTTTTAAGTTGTTTTGTTTTTTACTAAAATAATGACTTTGATAAGAAATAACATATAGGAAAAATACATTTCAAAAGCACTTTGAAGCACAAAAGAAAACCATCCTTTTGAGTTGGCATGACAAGCACGTCTCAAGAGGCTTTTGACAGGCATTAGCACTGGGCAGAGGCCAGCCTGTGACATCACTTCTATCCGTGGCTGGGTTGAGACAGAACTCAAAGAATTGCCATGCCACTTTCAATCGCATTACTCTTTACCACACAGAAAGCAAGTAGTTGCACTAAAAATCATATTAGGCACATATACAATACAGAGCTAACTGCAATGCAAAGCTAACAACCAACAGAGGATTCCTGACAGGAAATACGCAGATAAAAAAAAAAAGTTATAGCTGCACAAAGAACAATGCCACCTCTGTGAACTTTAAAGCCAGTTTGACAAAGCAAAATTTGCTGCTCATTTGAATTATACACACTCTCAGTAAGCAGACAACTCAATCTCGCGTCAAACAGATGAGGGGGGACCGGATGAGAAAGCGAGAGAATGAAAGAGGGAAAGAAAGAGAGAGAGCGAAAGAGAGAGAGCGAAAGAGAAAGAGACAGAAGTAGAGAAAGATGTGAATACTAATTACAGGCGATGTAAAAACAGTGTGATTGCTGAATCACCTACACTAAGAACAGCACTCCAAATAAAGGCAGCATGTGTCTCACAGGAGACCCTCCACCCTTACTGTAGTAGCACTATTCTCATGACTGGGGTCCGTTTAATAGAAACAAAGAAGGGGTGAAAACACAGGTGTGTTAACACAGTACCGCTGGAGGGGTTCTATCAGAACTGAATCCAAACAGATAAGGTTCTCCTTAGAGAAAACTCAGAACAGTTTTACCAGCTGTTCTAAAACATGCACTTCTACCACTGACAGCTCTGTACACGTGTAGGAAATCTGTACATGTGCATCAGCTACTAAAATCCTTTGAGAGGAAGCGACACTGGTAGAAAGCAGGATGAGGTTTCTTTACATAAACTTCTTTCAGGTAAGGACTGCTGCAGCAGCAGCAGCAATCTCAAAGTACTCCTAAGAGAATGCTAGGGAGTGTCACAACGCAGATGTACAGGGCAGTCATGAGCAATGCATTAATCCTTCCTCTGCAGCTGACTTGGTGACAGAAATGATCAAAAGCCTTGAATGTTCTTTTTGCTTCTTGGGGCTAGAGTGCATGACCTTTCCCTTGTTTGTCTCCAATATCCTGTGTACTGTAGACATCACCTGTTCAACTAGTCATGGTCACTCACTGATGAAGAGCAGATGAATAGTCTGCTTTGTTTTCCTGTGCATGTGGTTTCACTAGATTTGACCTCTCCGACAACAAAATGCTTCCTGTTAATCCAGGCCAGGCTGAAGATCACATGTTACTTTTGTCAATACAGACAGACCAAAACAATTTATCTTCAGAGTGTGATCTATCTTCCTTTAGACCAGCTCTAATTACCATAGCATTTAATTCCTCTCATTTCCTTTCAAAACTCTTATACTTTGAACTTCCAAGGCCACTCGGATGGAGATGGATTTGGCCCTCTTCCTAGGTTTGGGTTCTACAATCGCCCAAGGCCTCTCAGTCAGATGGAGCAAGAGTTGGCTCTCTTCCTAGGTGTGGGTTCTCCGAACTCCTTTCCATCGTCTGCACAGCGGCTAAAGGTGCACAGGGTTTGTGACAGGCGACGCATGCCCAGTCGGAACACACTGTTGGAGAGGCTGTAGATGACGCAGTTGCAGAAGCTGTTGCTAATGGCCAGCCAGGTGGTGATAAACGAGAGTGCGGGACTGTCCAGCACATGGGAGCTCTCCAGGAGAAAGTAGATGATGTAGGGCAGCCAGAGTGCGTAGAAGACGCTGGTGATTCGAAACAGAACCATGGCGTAGCGTCGGTCCGGCCCGTGACCCGTGTGGTGACCCCTGCTCCCGCCGTCTCCTCCCTCTCCGCCCGTCTCCATCTCCTGGCTGGGGAAGCGCGCTCGGCGCTCGTTGATCTCCCGGTTGTGCTGCTGGCAGATGCGGAAGATGTGGAAATAGGTGAAGCAGACCACAAGAGCAGCTGGGGCATAGAGGAGGCATACCACAAAGCCTGTGAAGAGTGCTGACGTGGGCCAGGCCTGGGCGCACCACTCGAAGATGTCTCCATGGTAACCAGGCTTGCCCCAGCCGAAGAAAGAGGGCAGGAACACAGCGCAGGAGTAAAGCCATATGAGGGCGATGCATCCACGCAGGCGACATGGCGTCACCAGCTGGTTGTAGGACAGCGGCTTGGTGATCGCCAGGTACCGGTCTACGCTGATCCCTGCCAGACATGCCATAGAGACACTCTTGAGCACAGAGATCACGTAGCTGAACACTTGACAGGTGAGTGGCTCCTGGACGCCCGTTGGGTGGTGCAGAAGAGAGAGGGTTGGCACCAAGCAGCTGAGCCCCACCAGCAGGTCGGCATAGGCCATGGTCTGGATGAAATAGCTGGTGGTGTAGTGGTGGAGCAGAGGGGCACAGTGGAACACAAAGATCACCGTCAGGTTGCCAGCGATGATGAGGACTGTGAGCAGCACGATGACGGCCGTCTCCAACACGCAAGCCTCGGTGGCCTCACTCAGCCCCCATCCCAGGGGACAGGAGTGGTTCAGGCCGATACCGACGGCTCGGACAATGCTGCCATTTTCTGTGGGCGCCAGATCGACAAGCCCCGACTGGTTCATTGTTGAGGAGGTTAGCCTCGTCCTGCCCCAGGAGGCTGACTTGCTTTGTGCTGTGGCAGACACGCACACACATACACACAAACACACATACACAGTTTGTCCAGATGAGTGGGTAACTGGAGAAAGGTTCGCCCTGTCAGGTAATCTTCTTTAGCAAACAGCTCAATTCTCCCGCTCACTCACATAGCTGGAGCCAAATCAATTGAATAGTGACAAAAATCAATGCAAGACTGAGGGGTGAACAAAAAGGAAGGGAGAAAAAAGGAAACTGAGAGACCACAATGGCGGAGCACCTTGACCCATCCAGCCGGTCATGGTGGAATGCTACGTGTTGTGTGTGTGTGTGTGTGACAGACTGGCGGCTGCAAAAAGACGTCTCCGCCACAAACAGAAAAATCACTGCTACAGTCCAGCCGAGATCAGTTCAGACAGCCATGACAGGGACGAGTCGTAGGTCTCCAGTGGTCTCCTCTTCGCCATGCCTCCCATCCCTGCTTCTGTCAAACTCGGCTTCCATCTCACTCTAATGAAGGCTGCTGCTGCTGCTGCTGCTGCTATGATGAATCTGCTGCTGCGGTTATCTTCTCCTTTGCAAGAGCAAGGCTCCACCAGGAAAGGGCAGCCCAGCAGGGCCAGTTGGTCCGGCCGTCAGCACGCAGGGGAGAGGAGAGGAGGAGGAAAAGGAAGAGAGGGCCCCTAAGCCTGAGCACAAAAGCCTAAATCACTGGTGCTGATCTGCACTGTACTAAACTAAAGTAAGGTACTCAGAGCACCGTGCTACTACTACTTCTAGTACAAAACATCACATAATGTTGCTGACATAAGAGAGAGACTTTAAAAGATCACCGGAGACAGAATAAAAGAGTTTATGCTTTAAAGAAGATTAGTTCCCTCTCTCCAAAGACATAGTGCATGTATTCCGGTGACATGTATTTTGTTGCAACTGCAAATCTCAGCTGGTATCAATTACTGGATTTGTGGATTTGTCTTTTTTTCCCACCAACATAGTCACTGTCTGTACACTGTGTGTGCTCTCTTTTGTCCATATCAAAACACAGACACGCTGAATAAACAGAGAGCACTGTGTTTGTGAGTGTGTGTGTGTGTGTGTGCGTGCGTATATGTGTGTGTATACGCCTCAAAGAGCTCCCACTCTGCAGACTGCACCAGCTAACGTGTTTACTGTGTCTCCTGCCGGCGAAGCAAAGCGGAGCAGCTGAAACTGAACGGATCAACAATTTGCGAGATCATAATACGTATGTGCCACAGCGAGGCTTTGGTCTGCTTCTCCAAATCCATTTCCCTTTTCACAAACTCTGCTTCGGCATGTGGGAATGAGGCGGGAGAAAAACGGTCATATTCCTGAGGGAAAAAAGGGTGTCGGTGGCGGCAGGGAAAGGGCTTGTGAAGTCACCACCTCCTCCGTGTGGTCTTTCAGTTCTTTTGCCGAGTGAATGGAAAGTGGCTGGGATGAAACGCGGCGTCAGCACCACAGTGCTTATCTGAAGAGTGTCCCCTTTCAAATCCTGCCTGAAAGCCAGCCTCTGTGCAGGAGCCGCAGCCTTCCGCAAACACACGAAACTTGTCTGTTTTCTTTGCCCCCCAATGTCCGTGACTCAGTCACGAACAAAAAAATGAAAAATGTCAGAGAAAAAAAAATGTCACAGGCAACTACTTAACCATTACAGGTAGAGAAGGATGAGAGACAGAACAGTTCTTTTAAGTCTTTCATGTGTGGGTGATGAATCCGCTTTTTCTCACGAGTATCAGACTTTAGATTTTCTTCTTCGTTCTTAGCACGTTTTTTCCATGGCAAAGGACAAGCACACATTAAATCCAATGGTGCAGGAGAGCAGTTGCCTTGTGTCCCCTGTGCTGCTCTCGCAAACTCTGGAAGCACAAGCGCAAATCCAATCAGCCAAAAGACCGGCACTCTTGAAAACAGCAGCAGCAAGAAGCTAGGGATGCGCTCATAGTCATCTGAGACAAATCAGTCGTGTGGTCGAGCCAGGAGGACGCGAGGGCAGTGACGAAGGCAGTTACTGTACCGTAGGCTTCTCAAAACAGCCCAACAGAAGGCAGTAAATGAAAGCTGTTGCTGTGAAAGCAAGCACAGAGCCCCTCAGCAGCCTCCCACCATCCACACAGCGAGAGAGATATGCTCCGACTGTCGTCCACTACCGCCTCTCTCTCTCTGAATCTCTCCCACTCCCTCCCACCACCTCTCTTTCCCTCTCTCCCCTTCTCCCTCCCTCCTTCCCACCCCTTTCCCCGCCCTCTGCTTGTGGCTGCACCTGAGGTCCTGTCTCCTCTCCTCCGACACATGACTCCCCATCACTCTTCCTCCCCTCCACCCCCCTTTACCCCCAATTTCTCCTCAGCTTGGTGCTAAAAATAGAATGGATTTTCTTTTCAAAATGTATTCAAATGTTTCTAACCCTGGATCGCTCCCCCCTCCCCCTCCTGCAGCTCGTTCACTGCAACCTCTAACCCCCCTCCCAATTCTTTTTTCCCTCACATTCTCTCTCTCTCTCTCTCTCTCTCTCTCTCTCTCACACACACACACACACAATACTCTCTCTCACACACACACACACGCACACACACACTGCTTCCAGTCCGTTTGCACAGCCCAGTGACCAAGCCAAGCTATCCCTGCCCCTTAGTTACAGTTGCCAGGCACGTCAGTTAGTTGGGACCCTCCCTCCCAGCAGCTGACACAGTGCAACAAACAGGAACAAATTAGGTATTCAGGGGCCACCGCCACCAACCTCCCAACACCCCCCCCCCCCCACACACACACACACGCCCCACCACCCAACACCCCACCACCGGACTCAGGATTTATACCCTCTCACACACAGAAGAGTCATCTGAACCATTTCATTGTCATTCCATACTGGTGCAATCAGCACATAGCTGTGTCTGATATCTCTATACTCTATACTCTATACTTACAAGTACAGCAAGTCGAGCAAGTTGTATATAAGAATATACAATATATATATTTTCTATTCTTGTACGGCTTGAGTGCGGATAGGTCCTGGGTAAAGACACAGATATGAAACTGCAGTTGAGTTGGCCAAGCCCAGAGCGAATACTGACAGGCCAGTTCCTGCCAGAGAGCCTGGTCAATAATTCATCAGAGTGAAGAATAGGCAAGAGGGGTGATGATCTCCAAAAAGGGACAATGATGGTAATCCAATCTCACTGTCCACTCAGGAGCTTTTGATCTTGCCTCCCACAGCCCACAGCACTGGGACACACACACACACACACACACACACTTTAAACACTAGACCACTAATTAGCGGTCACATCTGCAGGGCCAGTGAGACTTACAGTACAGCTGAGACACAAGTGAACCCCATGGCCACTCAGACACACACACACACACTCACACTCGTGCACACACTTTTTAAATTAGAATTGAAATGGAAGAAAGTTCAATCAGAGTAAAAATGACCTATGTAAACTAAACACCCAGATCGGAATCCAATTCCTGACTTTGGGACAATGTAGGCTGGTGTGACCTCTTCGCCAAGGTACACAATAATTTTCAGAGGTACAGCAGTCTAATAGCAGTCTACTGTGTTTCTGATTCTGATTACACCCTCATCACATGACCACTTAAAGACTAATTGGAACACAATGTTGCTGCATATTAATTAGTTTAATTGGAATGTCGGACAAAAATCTATCTATTTAAAGGGAGACACAGCACAGGCATCAACCTAAAGGTGGCGTCAAGGTCAGTTGCACAAGAGAGGGGAGGCTGTATTCAAATGAGGCAGACTGGGTGTGAAACTCTACAAGAGGCATCCACTAATGGAGCTGCGAGTGACGACGCCGGAGGGGTTCACTGATCCATGCTCCTTGGAGTTACACCATTCATTTTTACATTCACTCAGACAAGGTGGGTGAGGGTAGGGGTGAGTGGGGGTAGCAGTGGGTGTGTGTGTGGGTGGGGAGATACAATTTCTTCCATTTTATGCCGTTTATTACCACTGTACTGAGTGACACCGCAATTCATTCCAAGGTCATTAGCCCAGTTAGTGATGGGGAGCTG
>JAGFZM010000684.1:30602-64861 GCA_017657215.1 Limnothrissa miodon
AGAGAGAGAGAGAGAGAGAGAGAGAGAGAGAGAGAGAGAGAGAGAGATGTTCTGGGTTTCCAAGTGGGTAAGCCAGAGTAATTACAGCACATATGAGGTTTAAGCTTGCCTTTTATATTCTTCAGCCATCTATTGAGATATTCTTTGGGGACTATCACTTCCCTCGCCTCTCATTGCCATATTGATTTCTGCATCAAACTGCAATAATGGAAGCAAGTATACATACCAATGCATGCTTTAAAGGAATACCAGACTACATTTTTAGGTTCCATTCCCAGCATCATGGTTACTTAAATGTTTTAAACAACGCATGCTTTAAAGGAATACCAGGCAACATTTTAACGTTTCTTTCCCAGCTTCATGGTGAGTTAGAAGGTTCAATCAATGCTACTTTAAAGGAATACCAGGCAACAATTTTAGTTTTATTTACCAGTGTCATTGTCACAGGCTCTCTCGGCCGCCTCTATCACGTTCCTTGGGCAGTGTGTGAGGTATGAAACGCCATCCCGGTATTAAACAAAACTGAGACTAAATGAAACGGAAATTCCACTTATTATCTTGTCAGTCAACTTAACTCCACGAAAATAATACCTGGTAGCTGGTAGAACTATGCACTATCCTATGCTTTGGCAGCAAGCAAATCTACTTGAACTGGTCAGACAATGTACAATGTTGACTTTTTTAAAGGAGACTGTCAGTTGATCTTCCAGGGGGAGAAAAAAAATTGCAGGCTTGCCTGGTACTAGGTCATAGGGTGTCGTGTGAAAGCATTCACTGAGAAATTAGACAAAAAACAAGTCTGCAGTTCTAGAAGCTTCTGGGAGCTGAGATTAGTACAGTAGGACAGAAAACCGTGTATTGAACCGTGAAGGCTAGAGGGGTCCAGGGTGTCCCGACCTCGGGTGACCTCTACTCCACCTTTGGTAAGGGCACATCCACACATGCATGAATGACCTAAGAGCCTTCTCACGCTTCCAGCACAAATGCATGGCAGGGGATGCGCTAACGTCCTTGGGTTACGTAAGGAAACAGGTGTCTTCCATCTGCTGGGGAACAACAAGGACATTCCTGCACAGCCTTGCCTCAGGACAGGAAAAACACACCGAAGAACATGGAGTCATCCATTACATCCATTAGAGTACCTGAAGGAGCTCTTTCACACAACCTTTCACCATTGTACGGTCAATCTTCTCCAGAATCCACATCTAATACATTCACAATTCTTTGTTTTTAAACACAACTTCTGGTATCGTCTCTGCTACACTGTTAGAGGCTTTGGGAACTCACATCATCATAACCCTTCACTCAAGACACTCGCGTGCACACACACACACACACACACACACACACACACACCTCTGACACTACTAGATGAATTTCCTTTCTTGTTCACTTTACTGTATTGCTCATGAAGGCCATAAAATAGACACCCACAGCATTGACCATATAACAGGCTCTGACTACTTTACCAGTCTCACAGATTCCTCTGAAGAAAAATACAAGCAAGTTCACGCATGGAAACAGTTCCATGTTCTATGTTCCACAGATAAGAGTTCCGTGTTCAGTCAAAATGATGTAAGGCTGTTACCTTGGTGATGAGGATGCGGTAGCGTTCCAGAAGGTCGTGGTCACTCTGGCAGCCGGAGAGCAGCTGCCACACCTCAGCTCTGAGGGCCTCAGGCACCCCTGGCCGCACCAGCGTAGACAGGCCCTTGGGACGCACAGACAGGTTGCTCTGCCTGAGGGACCACAAGCATACTCTTTACAAAAACATCCCAATGCAGCTACATCAT
The DNA here is from genome assembly GCA_017657215.1 of Limnothrissa miodon. Classification (NCBI taxonomy): domain Eukaryota; kingdom Metazoa; phylum Chordata; class Actinopteri; order Clupeiformes; family Clupeidae; genus Limnothrissa; species Limnothrissa miodon. The sequence continues at coordinate 32,396 of JAGFZM010000684.1, forward strand.
TGCAACTTCAATACTCTACCCTCCAATCTATCTCAACACATTACATGACACTACTATATCTCTTAATTCACAAGCATACTCTACAAGCACATCCCAGCACACTGCTTCACTGACACCACACTACTCTACCCTCTAATGCACAAGCATACTCTTTACAACAACTAGGGATGTAAATGGTTAACCTTTAACTGTTTTTAACCGGTTAAAGGTTAAAAAAACATAATCGGTTAAAATGATCTGTAACCGGTTAAAAATGGGTCATTTTGATGTCAAAAAACGTTTGTTTATTTACAGAAAAATAGAATACTCATCTTTTTTGAACTGCAGTGTGCTATCCCATTTTCAGAGTGGCAGATTAAATTTACGAAAGCACCCGGAACATTCTTTAGAGATCAATTGAACTATCTACATTAGATGCGGCAGTGCAGTGAATATTAAAAAAAAAAATAGGTGCTAAAATTTTGACGTGTGTAAATTTGTATTTTTATGCTGCCATAACTAGAGTAACAAATAAACAGGTTAACCCTTTTTTTAACCGGTTCTTAAGGCATGGTGACCGGTTAAAGATATTTTAATTTTTTACATCCCTAGATCTTCATATACTCAAGCGTACTCTTTACAACAACCTCCCACCACATTATGGACACCTCACTCTTTATGACTATTCAGCTCATGGACACTTCACATGGACTCTACACCCTAATGCACAACCGTACTCTTTAAAATCACCCAACACATTGTTGACAGTAGTGACCCCCAGTAGTGACTGTGGCAGCCATGTTACTTGTATAATTCATGCTTCCATGTCTATTCAAAAAATCCGAAATGTGCCAAATTATCAGCTTTTAAAATATTTCGAGCGTTTTTAATTGCTCTAATTGCATTCATGAAATGCATCGTGATGCATCGAGATATTGAATCGAAGACATGATAATCGTAATCGAATCGAATTGTGAGGCCAGTGAAGATTCACCCCTCTACTCACTACGCTGTCTTCTAATGCCCAAGCATTCTCTTTACCACCTACCAACACAGCCTGCAGCTTAAAACACCTCTACTACTACTACTGCTACTACTAATGCGGGTTCTCTAATGCAAAGAAAATGCTTTTTGAAATGTAAGACTACTATGATTACCAGGTTTGCAACGTGTTGTAAAGGTTTGGGGGATTTGATGGGAAGGTTATAATATATTCCATCCTCATAGGATTTATTTTGCAATCATGCTCTTGACAAAAACATAACAGCTTGCCATTAAATATTCCTGTTCTAACTGGAATCCTGACAATATTTGGGTTACATGGGAGTTCTGTGAACTCATTCCTCATTCCAATAGTCACATTTCAATGTTCTGTTTCTATAAAAAAAACAGAATAAAACCTCCAGCATATGCTTGTGTTTAATGGAATCATGAGCCATGTAAACACATTCATTGGAAAGCAATGGGTTTCCAACCTGCACAAGTTGTGTATCAACCAGCATTAAAGGGATCCAGCCTTAACCAAAACACTGACCCGATTCAGAATATGCTGTGCATGTAAACCCAGTCAGTGTTATAAGGCCCAACTTTCCTCAGCAATGGGACACACTGAATCAGTTCAGACATCATTATGTGATGTGACCTGATGTGTATTGTGTGAGTACAGTAATACAATGAACAGCTAAAGCAATATCAACACATACTAGTATACATAATACTGAACAGTAAAGAGTCGTGGTTCCTTTGGGGCTACAATTCAACCTAAGAGCATCCTACATAGTATGGGTTAAAGTGCCAAAAAATCATCTGACTGAAAGGGTTTTTTTTTTGACGGTTTTTGAAGGTTTTATTTTATGACCATGATAACCTCATCCTAGATGTATAGAGTGATTTTGGTGGAACTACACTACACAGAACTACACAGCAGCCTAAGAAAGTTATTGAATTTTATACCCAATACAAATTCTTTATAAATAGACATAGGCACATTCTCCAAACTCAGTGCTGCAGTATGACCATGATGACACCCTAGATGTGAATGATTTTGGTAGAACTAGTTTATAGTTACAAAGTTATTGAATTGAGTCTAGTTCGACCATAATGAGTGGTGTGTTTTTTTTTCTGGTGGTATAGGCTACAGTTGATAAGAGCAAAGTTATTGAATGTTATTCGTAACCAAAAAAATCTTTAAATATAGACTAAGGTACATTTCACAAAACTAAGGGATGTGATACGACCTTGGTAACATTCCAAAAGCCTATGGTGATTTTAGTGTCTCTTCACTCTTTGGTAGTGAAGTTATTGACATTATCCGTTTGCGTTTTGCACTTGGCAGACGGTCCCCAAGCGCTCCTTTTACGTTAGGTTAGAACAATGTAGTGCCTATTTATTTAAATAGGCTACATATTGTTTGAACGAAAATCCGTTTGAACGAAAATCATTGCATACCTTACCGCTGTGGAATAGAAATGTATATTTTAAGTTTGTTTTGTATAAGATTTATTGAGTTTGATTAAGTTTGAATCTGTTATTTTTTTCTAACTTCAGTGAATTTCTGTGCGGTAAAAATAATAGCCTAATTCCTAACCGTGAGAAATCCCAAAGCGGGTATGAGAACAGGAGAAGTTGAAATGAGTGAGTTTAACGGCCAATACGTGAGGGTCGAGAGCCCTGATTGTAGCCTAATACAACACAATATTTCATTATTTGTGATAGGGGATTATACTGCCATAGAATAACCTATTCACCCGCATACACAAGTTTGCAGCTTTGAACCTATGAGTCTTTGCTATTTCGTTTATTTAAGCAACGCGTATAGGCATTAAGCACCGTTTCCCAACATTTCGAGCTTCTACTAGCGAATGAAACACTTAATTTTCTGTGCGGTAAAAATAATAGCCTAATTCCCAACAGTGAGAAATCGCAAAGTGGGTGTGAGAACAGGAAAAGTTGAGATGAAAACAACACTATATTTCATTATTTGTGATTATACTGCCATAGAAAAGCCTAATCACTCGCAGCTACACCAGACCCTGCAACTTTGAACCTATGAGTCTTTGCTATTTCGAAACACTTCATGACAATCCACTGACTTATTTCCAATTAATACGCATCAGTCTCGTTATTGACCTCTAGCGCCTCCAGTTGACGGATATCCGTCATAGGACGGAAAACTTTAAGCCATGAGTATGGACTCACAGTACTCCTTTAATGCTGTTGTGAAAAAAATGCCTCATGCCTAAGTTTTGGATTTTTCTTATTACATATAGACGTAGATTAACTGAAATTCACCACTACAGTGTCAGTTGACAAGACCAGACAAGTAAACCAAAGGTTAGAGAAAAATCACAGACTCAATCATGATCATCTCTCTTGTTTGCGTGTGGCTAGCTCAGATGGTGAAACCATCTTTAGCATCTGTGCCTCCTCAGTCTGAATAATTAATACATTTCTATTTCAACCCCTTTGATGATATGAGAAACATTAGAAAAAATGACAGTGCATATTAAGCATTGCCTCAGCAGTAGTTGATGCAACAGTCAGCGGATATCTTAAAAATTTTGTTAGTGTAAGCAGGAAACGCTGCTGTGTAAGGTTGAGAGGCCTGGCGTATCACTCACCATCTGTTTAAAATGCTGCCCCAAGACTCTAGAATCTTCTCCGGGCAATCTTTGGGCACATCACCAGTGCCGCTGGAAATCTCACTGTCACTATCTGTGGAAGACATAGAAGGTGAGAGTCCATACAACAACACATCACATTCCCGCATAACCTGCAATCACTTTGTTTCCCAAAACAGATACAAGATAAAAAAAAAAACTGACACCATCATGTCCACCATGGAACATAGTGGAAAATTTACTTAATTTGTTGATAATTTGTTGATAATGCCTTGATGAGAACACAACACTTCAGGTTAACTTGAGTTTGTCTGTGAAGATTCTCATTCATTCATCTTATTAATTCAGTGTTCAGGTTTAGGCAACAGGGCTTTTTTTCCAGTTATATTACTGATGTGGTCTACAGTTCACCCACAGACTAGGAGATAACCTCCCTCCCTCTCTCCCTCCCTCTCCCTCTCTCTCTCTCTCTCTCTCTCAATAATTTTCTGGTCACTCTCTACAGTCCTATCAGAATTAAGACAAAAGGAACCAAAAATATCTTCAAAATTACCTTAAAGTAAAAAAAATGTAAATTAATATTAACTTGTGCCCCATTGCCCCATTCACCTACAATGTAACATTAGCTGTGCCACACTTATTTTGTGTATGTAATTTTGCTATAATGATCACTGACGACCAGGAACAACAAGGGATAAGGATTGTGACTGGGTATAGCCGAGATTATGATTGAATCACTGGATATCAGTTTCCATGTTCCATCAGATATATTCACACTGGATTTCTCCTTCATTGAAGATTTATTTTGGAGTCATCTTTGCTGGTGTGTAATCCCCGTAAACACAGATGAGCTCTGCCATTCTGGTATTTGAGGACAGTCCGGGTGAGAAATTAAATCGAATAATGGGGCACTGCCATCTTCATTGCGCAAACGGATTTCACGGGGGCACTCCTGTAGGTCCTCCTTCCGTCCTCCTGGACAGGCAGCACGTTTAGGAGAATGCTAGAGATTCCTGACAGAATTACCAACGATATGAAAATCCCACAGTCAGTGCACCCAAGGTCCGTTTCATGTGCTGCTTCATGTTATGTCTGTGAAGAGCACTGCGCTGATGCTGTCAGGAAGGTGCAATGGCGTCTGCTTCTGGCTTTGGCTGGAGAAGTTCACATGATGCCTGCCACATTCTGAGGTTTGAACACAAACCTAGCCGAGAAGCCAGTAATCTGGCCAAGACAACACAGCTTCAGCCTCTCCTCCCACCCCATGTTGCTGATGAGCTGTGCCAGAGTTTCTCAAACTGCTTTGCTCAGAGGCTCAGTAATGCTAGACCGTACTGCTGCAAGGCTCTGCATAGGCCTGACACTTTCAACTAACCAAATTTGGCAGTGATTGATGGAGCACTACTCACATATGGCTTACATCAGCCTTAAATTCAAGAAAATATTTTCGGTCTCATAAGCTTTTACATCTCCCCATTGGAAGGATGCCAGTTCAAATATTTTTCACATTTGGAGAGAGGGGCTTGTCTGGAATCTGCCGATATAAGAATCATGATAGTGGGATACTATATGACAAACAGGGCTCTTAGAACAACTTCTGATATGGAAAATAAATGATTTATCTAGGAGGGATAGAGGCGAATTTGATGTAATTTTATGACTGGATTATTTAGGAGCCGCTAATCATGAAGAGAAATGTTATGTGCCAGTATTTAGTCAGTATTTATTATTTACAGTATTTTGCTATGCAATCTGCCACGAGGGACATAGAGCTATATTAGTGGCATTCATTTTGTTCAATGCTTATTTGTGGTGTAAGGATGGGGAGATAGCCCGTCTCATTCAAACCATTTGGGGTTGAAGCGGAGCTCAAACACATGCAACAAGCCTGCTTGAGGACACAGAGTCAAAGGCCTCATTTGGGTCCAAAATTCTACCTTCAAAAATATTTAAATCCACACACGCATTTACAGCGAGACTGGAGAAACAAACTCAACTCAAACTCAACCAACTCAAACATAACAAAAGATTTTTTTTTTTTTACAGTAATGCCATTCATAATGAAAGATTTTTTTTGCGAGAGTCAGATCAAGTCGAACACTACAAGGACAAAAATCCATATCGCCCTTTTCATTGTGTTTTGCAAAAGTATTTATAATATTGTAAAAACAACCCCCAGCAAGAGCTTCCTACACGGTAGCCGTCTGGATGGCGTGTATTGTGAGGGGGACTAAAAGAGTAGCCTTGGGTCAAATGTGAAGGGAGGAAGTGTTTTATCAGGAGCTGAGGAGAGAAAAGACCTTGTAGCAGGCTTTCAACTTTCCACAGCTTTTCTGAGGGTGCTGTGGCTGAAAAACTTCTCTTAAAAAAGACGTCAGCCAGAAGCCTTTCATGCCCTTTCATTCTCAATATGTCTCTTTCAAAATGGATTCTGAGTAAAGTTTCTCTTTTGGAATAGAAACAAGATGGAATTTAACCATCAACACAAGGAAAGATGTCAGTTTGTACATACAGACATGTAACACTGGTGAGTGAATTTATAAATTAAGTAATGGCATCACTGTGAGTAACAATGTTCACGACAAACAATTCTATCAACAATACAGTTTCACTGTTTACACTACAAAATCAAATTCTCTAAATAGCTACCAGAACTTATGCCACAAGTTCACTCACTATCTTGAGCACTAAACGTTACCATGACAACTACCTTAGATGATGAAATGTACAGGCAGGCTATCGAGTGGCAGGCTATCGTCTATATCACTATAGAGTGTCAAAAGGACACTCCCCAAAAAGCCTCCCCAAGTTAACACCGAATGAGGGCAATACTTTGCAATGTGTCCATCTACTGGACTGTGCTTGTACGTTTTAGACAAGCATCCCTGGAAGACAGGACGTGCGTAACTGAGGGAGAATTTTGGTTATTGATGCAGCAAAATATTAGTCTGATGTATTGAGCTCTTTCCATTGTTCTCCGATTGGCAATTGCATTTTCTAATTGGAGCGATCATAAGCTTATGGCTAGTTCTGCCTGGAGGTTAATGAAATTGACTGTAAGCACTAGTCGCTAGCCTGGCTACTGAAGTATGGGACATGCTTGCACCTGCACCTTTCGAAGCTAGAAATGTCTAGAAATGACTTTCTTAAGCCCAGTCCACACACATTGCTACTCGCTTGGTCACCACTCGCAGAGACACTAGTTTGGCGGTTTTCTAGCGGCCGTGCTCAGAATAACACTCTGTTCATATCACCTGTCAATATTCTGTATCCCGCATTCTGATTGGTAATTGCTTTACTCATATTCGCAAAGGTAAAAATAGTTTCATCGTGGAATCCACCCACATCACATCTCTGGTACTCTCCTCGCCTGACCAGGGCTTGCATTGCTGGAAGACATTCCAAATCTATTGACTTTTATTGCTTAGCGAATAGCGACATATGTGGACAGGGCTTTAGGCTACAACACCACCCAAGAGTTGAAAAGGTTACGGGCCCAACCTTCCTCTGCCTCCTCCTCTTCTGTGGGGGACTGCAGGCGTCCTCGTCCCCCATTGGTCCTCTCTGAGTGACACTGCAAACTCACCACCTCAAACATGGCGTCGCCCTGACTACTCCGCTCCCCTCCCTGCTGCTGGAGTACAAACAGACAAACAAAAACAAAAACAAAAACAAGGGCTAAACATACTGAAACAAACACACAACCTGACACACAGTTTCACACCTAGCTCCATGCATACTGACGCATGCCCCACACTGGGAACTGTGCAGTACGTTTTGAAGGATTGACCATTCTTGAGAAGTTCATAATAACTTTTGGAAAATATCAACGGTATGTGTGGACTCAATTTCATGTTGCCGTTTTGTAAAAGTCATGACTTGTGATAGAGGGTCAAACAGAAAAGCCATCATGGCCAATCCAACACCCAGCAGCTACTATTTTTGAAAATTGTTAAACTGTTTGCAGAATACAGGTGGTAGAATCACTTATTGAGTTAATTAACTAATTCTAATGCTATGTTTTAGATGATTAATGTATGTGACAAACCCAATATTCCCTGTCTAACAAACCTAACAGAAATCTCTCCTACTTTATATACATTTCAAGACCACAATAAAAGTACTGAAGGAACTTTCTCAACTCGCTTGTCCTTTGTGCATGACGACAGGTTTTGTCTTTAACAAAGGAAACAAACTTGGCCCTCTGCACTCAATGCACTTGCCTTACTGAGCCAGTGCTAAATTATTTAGAAAATATGCTGATTATTACTGCCTCAGTGAAAGTAACTACCTCAAACCTTATAATATAATTAAAATAATCTGACAATGGACTCGGCTAGGAAATCCTCTCCCATGTTCTTTGGGGAGCGTGGGTACACAAGCACACTGTCATCTCGAAGGAAGACGGCTTCTTCAGCAAATACATTATGCTCAGTGCTGAAGTTTACATCTCCTACGTCTCCAAAGATAGTCTAACCTTTGTCACCACCTTGGGGCCATGGCACCAAACATAATTACACGACAGAAAGATTCATAAATACACAATAGTGGGAGAAACAGTGAGATAGAGTGGAGGAGAGGGAGAGAGAGAGGAAGAGAGAAAGAGAGAGACAGACGAAGAGACAAGACGGGGTACAGACAAGATGGAGATATGTGTATAGAAAAGACAAAGAAAGAGAGAGAGAGAGACAGAAAATGACAGATTGATTAAGTGTGCTGAAGACAGACAATGAGACAGACAAAGAGACAGGGTAAAACAGGATGAAGACGTGTACAGAAGAGATAGAGAGAAAGAGAGAGAGAGAGAGAGAGAGAGAGAGAGAGATAGAGAGAAAGAGAGAGAGAGAGAGAGAGAGAGATAGAGAGAGCGAGCGAAAGATGAACTTAGTGTGCTGAAGACAGACAGTGAGACGGATGAAGAGACAAGACAAAGGGTGGAGACAAGATGGAGACATGTGTACAGGAGAGAGAAAGAGAACACTGGACTGAGGCGGAGGGAGAGGAAGAGGAAGACTGAGAGACAGTGTTGAGGAATGGAGTTCACTGCAGTGAGCCAAGAACTGCTAAACCTGCTCGTCTTTGGAAGCCATTCACAAGCTGTTGTATGACTGATGGGCAGAGAGAGAGAGAGAGAGAGAGAAAGAGAGAGAGAGCTGCAAGAGCTTGCCTGAAGGACATTGCGCACAACAGCAAGAGGCTTCCCATCTCAATTTAATCGCTGAAGTAAAAAGGCCAATACTGTGTCCTGGAGTACACTAAAGGACCGAATAATTATTCCCCAAACCCAGGCTCAATGAGGCTCGATCCAAACACAAAGCGGGAAAAAAAAACGCGGGGGAGGGGAGAATCAATAACAATAAAACAGTGAGGTTGGATTGGGCTGTGCATTCCCTAGCACCATAACATTATCTTTTAATTAGCTTGAAACTCCTGTGCCACCACTCGTCTTTGCAGTGATGAGATAAGTACAGAGGCACCAAGGCAGCCAATCAGACGGCAGCGCTAATTACTTCAGTGGGATAATCAGAGGCTGTCTCTTATTAGACCCGGCCAACACAAAGCCCACGTTTAACGCTCCAGCAACTGTGGATTGGGTAGGGGGTGCGATTGTGTGTGTGTGTGTGTGTGTGTGTGTGTGCGATTGTGTGTGTGTGTGTGTGTGTGTGTGTGTGCACGTGTCTGTGTACATACATTTCTAGAGAGGGACGGCTGTAAACATTAAACAATTTCGTAATGGTCATGCAATATAGGATTTAGATCGTGGTGTAATGTACAGTCAGTCAATGTACTCCTACTCCCACAGGATGCATTTTGATTTTGGCTTACAACTTTTCCTTTTTACGTAAAATCTATTAGACACAGCAAATGATAAGAGACCAGTTGTCGTTCCTGCTTGAAACTTCAAGGGAAAGTGCATTTGCCTGATGAAACGGTTTGATTGTTTCCCGCTCGGCCAAGGTGAGCTACTGTGCATACCTGCAGTGCCATACCTGTTTGAGCTTGAGATAGAAGGTCTCCGAGAAGGTCTTGCGGCTGAAATACCAGAAGCGCTCGTTGGACGGATACACACGCACTAGCGCCTCCATTAGAAAGCGAACAGGCTCTACAACCTCGGTCACCACCAGGTCCACAGCCACCGTCATATAGAGTTGCTTATCTGCAAAGGGAAGACAGCTTGTGTTGGAATGCAAAGCATCAGCACGGGCAGGTGCAAAGCATCTCATTGGCTCCTGCATGCGATTACACTATCTTCTAACTTCACAGTTTTCAACAACGTCTCAACACCATGGTGTGTAATATTACCCCTACAAATGTTTGAACACCTTTACATTTATCTGAGAGAGGCAACTATGGCCACATTTGGAAGAAAACCCAATACACCTTGTGAACGATGAGGTTACATATTAAATGCCTGTGGCAAAATCAAGGTGAATTTTACTAATCATTTTCAATTTTATTTGAGACCTGAATAAAATATTGATGAACAGTATTGATGAACACCAGAAACAATAAACATTGACCAATATGAATGTGCAGTGTTCCTTTGACTGGAAGAATGCAAGCAGAAGAAAGAGAACTAGCAGAGAGTTGTGTATGGGCAAACATGAGCAATATCTCAGTAAAGAAGGGGGTGTTTTTCCTCCCTTTCTTCAGGCACGGTTTGTGTTGAATTACATTCAGTGCAGGGCGTGATGGAAAGGACCTGGGAGAGACATAACCACCAAACTGTGAAAGCGAGGAACAATAACCTATTTCACACAGTGGGATTTTTATTATTTCAATTAACGTGCACGGCAAAGCAAACCCCAAGCTTCACAATAAGCAAGCCCAAAATAGATTCCCATCACGATGGTCAGGCATAAAACACTAGGGACTTTTTTAGGAGATGGGAGAAGCAAAAACAGAGTCTACTCGAGCCCTAAACAACACTGTGTTTGCCCGCAACCCAAGATAGATGACAGGAAGCTAAGAAAGGCCAAAAGCAATTAATTTCACTTGGTCTAAGGTTACAGATTCAGCAAAAGGTTACTAAACAGTGTGCTATGCTGTGCTAAGCCATGCAAGGGCTCACAACCAACATGTCATCAAGGTATAAAACAGAAGGCAGATTATAGAAGCTAGGATGAAGACTTTATACAGACGCAGAACTTTGTCGATGATGCTGTTGACAAAAAATGTCTGCCAAAAAAAAAAGCTTTGTGCATGATTTTGATGACAAAAAAAATGTCTGGCACTTATTTTTCTGTTTTTAGAATCTCTTTTCAACAGTTTGCCTCAAGGACTGTAAAAATGACAGGTGTCATACTAAGACCAGGGGTAAGCATAGTCCCAAATCTGACGTTGTTCGGACAAAAGATGCTAAATATATTGTTAAAAGAAGCTTGCATAGCTTTTTGCTGCTCTAGCTGTTGTAGGCAACCCTGTCTCTCACCCAAGTAAAAAACTTCAGGCAAATAAGGGAAACATGACGGATATCGTTACCGTCACAGTCTTATTAGCTCAGTGAACGGCTTAAGCATTCAGGCGCGAGTCCTTGCTGCTTTGCGGGGGCATGCTTACTTACTTACAGGCAACCTGCCACAGGAGTTTAAGTCAGTCCCTCACTCTGCCCTTCAACCCAATACTCGACATCCAGCTCCTGCCTAGCCAACATTCGTCCTGTTCCATCAGCAGATCAAACCCTCAACTCTTGATAGCTACAGAGACGTGCTTGAGTGTCTCTACCCATCAGCCCCTCTATCTGACAGACCAGGAAAAGAACCCAAAGCTCATCAAGCCTGTCTTTTGTTTTCCTATAAAAAAAAAAGGTTTTGTTTACCCTCCCAAATAAGTACTCTCACTCCATGTCTAAACACATACATGCATACATACTGCATGTGTTCACTATCAGTGACATTATTATCTATTTATTTCCCATTGTATATACTGTATATTCTTGTTTTACTATTCTCATTTGTACCCTGGTTTTTCTATTATTATTATTATCAGTCATGCTGCTCAGTTGCACCTTAATTGCCTCTTTGGGAATAAATAAAGTAGTCTGAATCTAAATCAGAATCTAAACCACTTTTAATGTGGAACAAACAAGATTATTGTTGTCAACCATGGCAAACATGTAAGCTTTTAAAGGAACTTTGAAAGGTCTACAGTGGTAAAAAGATTTTCCTCAGTTCAGGTATTTTTTTATTGTGGTACTTACATTAAATATGTACCAGACATTGGTAATAACCCAAAACATGCACACATGTAAAACAAATCTGAACTTTAAACTTTGGGTTTGGGGGGAGGTGATTAAACACATAAAGAAAAACAGCAAACTAGTTTCAGCTTGAATTTATAATAGTATTTATGCCACCAGACATAGCATGTAAGTGTATTTCCTGTGAGAAGGTTTTGATGGGCAGCAAAAAGGTTTTATGTTTTGCACAAATCTTCCACGTACTATGTCCACATGCACATAATGGTTCCGATGGTGCTGATAGCAAAATTATGCTATAGATTTTAGATCACGCAGCCAGGTTACCGATGGAGAGTCAAAGTTCAAGGTTTATTGCTTAATACAATGACGTCAAGGGAGACACAGTCTATAAGCACACGCGAAGAACTTCAAAGCAGTTTAAAAACAAAGGACAGCAGTCAAACAGAGGTGGGCGTGGATTTTTCTGTCTGTATGCATGGAGACTAATCTAAATGTAAATGTAGGTCTCACCTGGCCAGGAAGGGGCCTGGCCTGAGTCCACTAACAAAGGCAGATAGTTCACACCTCAAAAGTTGGAGACACTTTGTCTGAAGGAAATACAGATATTATATATAAAATAATTCCTTTCAGTGCTTACTGTAGAAGTCAGAAATTTTCCGTCTATGAAATACTAGATTGTACAGCATTTGCTGATGGTTGCCGATGTCTTGGAAGAGCTCTGTGCCTTCGCCACCATAAGACCTTCTTGTGTCACCCTTCAATATTGAAAAACCTTTGTGTGGCCCACCCCAATTTCCTAGCCTGGCTAATGTTATAATGCACACATGGGAGGCAGTGCTCTCTTCAGATCACTTATAGGTCACTCCTGGTTTCTTGCCCTTTCTGGCCTTGGTTTACTGCTTTATTTTGGATCACTACTACACCCCCACCCCCTCATAATTTCACTTCTTAATGTGTACTTCCTCATTTTTGGCCTTTAGAATTCAGCCTTTAGAATTCAGAGTTCTTCTTTACTGATGGAGTTAATCCTAATTTCGGGTTAAAAAAAAATCATGTCAGTTTTCCAATCATAAAATATTATTATTATTATTATTATTATTATTATTATTATTAATAATAATAATAATTAGTCCATTAATAAATTGTCTGCTAATATTCTAATTCATCCAGGTCAAGGTAGTCATGGTAGTGTTCAGTTACAGGGAAATGGTCTTGTTATTTAATATTGTTTAATTTTGTATCCACTTATCATTTGCACTACTGTTATGGTATTGGATAGGAGTAAATTAGAGCACAGCTTTATCTAGCACTCTTTAAAAGACTTGGGTTCATTAGTGACAACACACACATGGTGTAAAGTGGTTCTAGAAGAATGGTGGGATAGCAGCAATTATCTTCACACGCAACACACAACACAAGTGTTAATGACATTATGGGTCATTTGAATTGTTCACACTAATAGCACATAGCACAGCTGCTGTACAATAGCTGTAGATGTTTGAGTTTCCATACACCATATTTAACTCACCTTTAAAACACTCAAAAACGTCAAGGGGAAGACAACAAGATATCACATGCACTGCCAATGCACCAATGACCACGTTGAACTAGAGAGCTAACATCTACTGAAGGCAAATCTCTAGTATATGCAAGTATACATGACCGGATTCTGATTCTGACAACTAACAACTGGTGGAGAACCCAGGACAATAAGACAATAGGAAACATTTTTTTCTCCTTGTAGCAACATTGATATTCAATGTGACAACAAACTGCCAACTCAATCACTAAACCAGGAAGCAGGTACCTACTACATGTTCCAAGAAACACAATGTCTAACCAGTTACAAGTCCTGGCCTTTATTAGATGCTCTATGGAAGTCAGTCATACTAGTCTATATCAGTTTATTTGACAGGTCTTAGACACAGCTGGTGCCAAGGCCCAACTTTTTAGGCAACCTGTCAAGTAAATCTTTCTGGGGTGTCTGCTTGGAGTCAGTTTTTTTTTTTCATTCTCTGTTTTTCTGCCTCAGCATGCTTGGACAGCTATTTGACACATGACGCAAGTGTTGAATAGATCTGCATACGCTTAATATACGGGAATATCGCTTCCCCGCCAGGAGCTGCGGAGGGCTGTCAAAACAAAAAGGAGCCTGCAGGGTGGAGGTAGAGTTGGAGCGAGCTAAGGCACATGTGCCACGCTGCAAGGGAACGAGGCTAACAAGGTGTCAGGAGTGCTGAAGCCGGCGCGTCCTAACCACACGTCACAGGCGCAGCGGCAGACCAGAGGGGTCTATGGAAACCTCTACAGCTACAGCAGCTTATGTGTATAAATGCAAACAATTCAAATCACCCAGAAAAAGTACAAACCGTTTTGGATAACGTCATTAACACCTGTGTGAAACTAATTAGCGCTGACCCGCCAGTCTTATAGAACCACTTTACACCATGTGTGTGTTGTTATTAAGGAACCCAAGTCACTTGAATAGTAGCAGATAGAGCTGCGCTCAAAGGGGCAGACCAGAGCACACACACACACACACACACACACACACACACACACACACAGGGATGTTGTCACAAGGCGAGGCAAGTGCAAGAGTGGTCGAGTGACAGCTCACCCTTGGGTGTGTCTTCATTCAGCACCTGGAAAGCGGGGCTGGTGGGGTCCCACGTGCCAGTGATCACATAGGACTTGCCATCCGCACTCTTGCCCATGGACTCCTGCAATCATAACACAGCATCACATTCATCATTAGAAACATCACCACATTCATCATTAGCATCATAACCTGCCCAAATAAACGCACAGATTGGCCTAACAGATAACGGACATGAGTTCCCTGCATTACTCAGAAACTACATGTGACAATAAACTCTCTCTTTCTTGTGTCCTTGGATTCTCCTCCTCATCCTCCACGTCCTCCTCTTCCTCAGTCATCATCCTCCTTATCATCAACGACATCACCATGAACAACAGGCTCCATGTTGTCGTGATTAATGTGGATGTCTGGTAAACATAACCCCGGCAATCAGACACTGTCACTGCCCAAGGTACAGTATTTCACGAGAGAGGACAAACGTTTCCAGCCCTGTTTGTAGCCAGAGACACACGTACAAAGAGTCGACAGGACGACGGTAGGAGCCAAGTGTGCTGAGGCTGATGGAGAAACGAGATGCTCCCGGCTGACAGTGTGCTGCCACATCTCTGCATAGGAGGCTCATTAGAGACATCCTGCACCAGACCATCAATTCTTGGAAAACAATTAAGGCTTGTGTAAGTTGCTAATTGTGCCTCGTCTGAATTTCAAACACGGGGCCCTGGGGAGAGACTAGGGTGGAGGGTTGGAGGATGGGGGGGGGGGGGGAGGCTGTGGAGGGGAGGAAAAAAATGTGTCACCAAGGTCCAGGTATCTCCATGACTACGGCACAATTTAAAAAAAAAAAAAGGGAAAAAAAGGACGAAGTTAAGTGTGTGTTGATGGAGGCCTGGAGAGAGGCAAAGAAATAAGACAGAAAAGGTAGGTCAGAGAAGAGAGAGACAGACAGAGAGAGAGAGAGAAAGAGAGAGAAAGAGAAAGAGAGAGACCAGGAGACACATGGAAACAAAAAGAAAGAGAGATAGAGAGAAAGAGAGAAAAAGTAAGAGAGATAGAGAGAGAGAGAGAGAGAGTGTGTATCCCAGCAACTGCTCATTGAGTCTCACCATGTCCAGGAGATGCATATCATTGTTGCGAACCTTCTGGCCTGGACTTAGCAGCATGCCAAAACACCTGCACACAGGCACACACACACACACACACACACACACACACATATATATATATATATAGACAGACAAGGCAAGACACGCAGAGCTATCAATTAGCAAACATGATAATTATATTGAGGGAACTTCAGGCACAATCTGGAGCCAACTCTGAATCATATTTTTTATCTTTAGCTATTTTGAAGAGTGTACATTATGTGTTCTATGTATATTCAGAATTCTAATTCATTTTCAAATACATTTATGTTTTCCAGTACAGAGGAATACATTCATTGTCAGAGCCTGACCCAATTTCAGCACTATGAAGACTATGCCCCCATGTGGTCACTAACAGCAAAACAATTGTGTTAACAAATTTATAAAACAACTTTCAAACCTCAAAGCTTGGTGAAAATGCATTCCCTAACTACTACTACAAACTACTTAAAGCGGGTGCCTTTGCCTGGTTAACGCTTGGGAGTCCAGGACCTTTCAGACAGTTTAAGTGCATCTTGACATTTTTAAGTAACTAAAAACATCCATGCAAAAGGAACACATATCTCTATAATCTGGAGATCCTCAGCAAGACCCCAAAGGGTTAAAGGGCTTGTTAGCCACTGAGAGTGGGCAAGGAAGTGACCAGCAAAACAGTTCACTAGTCAGTGTTCTGATCGACTACGATAAAAGGGTAGGGTAGGAGAGGAGAGACTTACCTCTCAATCACTAGCTCCTTGTTATTCATCTGCTGAACAGTGACCACAACCTTCTTCTGCACGCCCTGCCTCATCTTAAAGTAGAACTTGTCTCGATCCTTTGGAACTGGACTAAACACACAGGGCAAGGTCATTCATACACAGCCAGTAAGTTATTATAAGAGCTTTGCAAAATTGATTTCCGATAGAAATTTAACAAGATTAATCCATTCTATTTGTCAACAAAAGCATTTGAGAACAATTGATAATACTGTACACCATACTATTGATAGTTTGTGAGATGGCTACCCTCAAAACAAATTCAATCAGACAGGTACAAATTCTCCCTCACAATCACCAATTAGGTGGTTTGTGTATACTGAAGGCTCAAATATAAATCGTTCATTTTCAGCGTAGGCTTAATTTGAAGGAAATATTAAATACTGTATTAGGTGAAAAATTCAATCTAACAAGTCTTTTCCATATTCATGGTTTGAGCACCTGGGGCAAACGCGTGCCCTTCAGCATGCTTTGTTTGTTCCTTTAGACAAATTTGCATTCAAAATGTCAGCCATGTTGTTTTATGCAGCGACACCATTGGTGCAGCTGCGGGTCAGCGAGCAGGTCGAGAGCTGACCTGAAGTTGCCTTTGCCGTCATCCTCTCGCACCTCCATGGAGACGGTGAAGGTGTAAACATCACCATTCGGGGACACGGGCAAGGCCGAGTCCCTCACGTCCGACGTGGCCTTGGAAGAGCGCTTGAAAGCGGTGGAGAAGCTGTATAGGATGCGACTCACCTGTAAGGGGAGAGGGAGAATAGATCTCACTGAGGGTAAAGGGGGATCACCATGAAAGGGGAAGAGGAGAGAACAAGCTGTTGAAAAAGGTGAGGAAAAAAAAATACAATGACTTAAAAGCCTGAAGAATGCAGGTAATAGATTTGAGTGAGAACAAGGGCGATGACACAGGTGAAGGAAAACAAACAAACAACAACAACAAAAAAAGCATTGACAGAAAAGCCTGACGAAGAACAGATGAGCGGTGATGAAAAGAATGGCAGCCATGGAAGGGGAAGGGGAAGGGGAAGCCACTGTACTGTAGGGAGGTGCAGGAACCAACTTGGAAAGTTGGGAAATGTGTTTATCAGTTTGGCCAAAGCTGAAGTCAAACCACAAAAACTCACAGCTTCCTTGATGTGACAGGAGAAGACATGAATCTGGAAGTCCTCCGAGCTGCGGTAGCTTTCGGTGAACGAGAAGCAGTCGGCCTCTAGGGTGCCGTCTTTCCCTCGCGCACAAAACAGCACCTTATAGATGGGGAAGGAGGCAATCTCTGTGCCTGATGCCTGGTCCACGATCCTGAGGGATCACAGGAGATTCAAATGAATCTGTCCACACTGCTGCTCCTAACCTGTGGAATCTACGTCTTACCCCTATATTAGATGTGCCTTTCATAATAACCATGTAATGACCATGAGTGATGTAATGGCAATACATTATCCTGCTACTTACTAGCCTTTGGCACAAATGTGTTTATGTAAATTTACGCTGTTGCCTTTCGTGGCTTCCATAGAGAAGCAAATAGTACACAGAACTTGAACTTACAATAACTTTACAATACAGATCTCTCTTTACAGATCTCTCACATCTCTTTTTAATCTCTACAAAACATGTGGTAAGTCATTCTCCATATCAGTTTGTTTATCATTCAGTGCCTTAAAAAATACTTTTTATTTTTTTTAAACCTTGCATAGTTCTACTTTAAGATAAATGCTTGGCGTTGTTGTAATCTCTACACACACATTTAAACAAATCTGACACAGGTAATATGATTAGACTCAAGGTGACCTGTATCACTTAATAAACAAACTAGCTTTCGCCATCTTTGATAGAGAGCTTCAAGAACTACATGGTGTGCTGTCTACTGCTTAGGGCTTCGGCCTTGAAACCAAAGGGTAGCAGGTCTGATCCCCGACCAGTAGACCATAGCTGAAGAGCCCTTTGAGAGGCACATAATCCCTCACTGCACCCCTGCAACCTCTGCTCTAGGTTAGTCTGTGCTTAACCTCACTGTGTGCTACAGTAGATGCTTCAATTCATGATAAAGAAATTTGGTCTCTGCTTTTATCACAGAATAAAAAAGTGTAGTAGCAACAGCAACAGCAACAAACATCTTAAAATTAGGTTTATTCAAAGATGTTTTATGAGATTCTGCCGGATTTCATTTTTGTCTCAAATTGTAGGCATCTCTCTTTGATCAGCTTGTTTTTTGCCCCCTGAATTATGGCTGGGTGGTTTGGCCCAAAATTAAAATCTCGATTAATTGAACATTTGAACTCGATTACGATTAATGAACGATTATTGTATTTATTTTTTGCCCTCATTGATCACTGACAAGTTTTGTACAATAAATATGCTCACATATTACAAGTGAGAGATTATTGAATGAAGGGTGCATTACTTGATTTTAAAATAATTGAAGGAAACACACTATCTACTATCTATGATTATTTATTGAACATCAGTGTCTTCTTTGGTACAAGATGCTGTTGTTGCTCAGTTGTCTCAGTGCTGAAGCTCTCCATGCTTGACATGTGGAATAACATAACATAACATAACGTGACTCCACACACGGTAGTGTGTAATATTAACTGAAATAAT
Source organism: Limnothrissa miodon (assembly GCA_017657215.1). Classification (NCBI taxonomy): domain Eukaryota; kingdom Metazoa; phylum Chordata; class Actinopteri; order Clupeiformes; family Clupeidae; genus Limnothrissa; species Limnothrissa miodon. The sequence goes on from JAGFZM010000684.1 coordinate 51,295, forward strand.
TGACCTGGAAAAATTTGATCGATTATAGGTTCTGAATGTCTGAATTTTGATTCCTTTTTGATCAATCGCCCAGCCCTACCCTGAATATATAGTGAAAAAACATCTTGACAGACAACACAGGGGCTGTAATCCTCAAACGAACACTCAAACATACATAAACATGCCAAACCACAGACAACCAATCGGTAACAAGATGGTAGGGGACGCGCATTAACTCCCACTCCTACCCCCAACTATCTTGTTGCAGATTGGTTGGTCATTATACTTTTACAGCCCTGATTCTTATACAGAAATAATTGAACTCCAAACATTGGCAAAATAATATGAAGATGTGAATCTGAAGAAAAAAAAAACTTGTCTTGAACAGTCATTATATTTAGAGAAACAACTGGCCTGTCAATGTTGACAAGGCCCATTCAAAGTGACAAATACACTACAGTATGTACACATGTGAGTTTGCAAGACTAGTACTAGTAGGGTTGAGCAGCTAACCTCACACATCCTTCAGGAACATTGGGCACATGGAGAATGATGGGGATAGGGATGGCACTCTCAGCTCTCAGCGTTGCCATGGCTTTCTGGGCTTCCGACTCACTGCGGGGTGCCTTGACCCAGGTGCAGCCCAGGTAGGACAGCTTGCTGAACTGGACACTGTCTTCCTCAGGAGGAACGCTGTCTGCTGAGCCCACACTGCCATCTAGTGGCCCGGGTAGGAAGTAAATGTTAACATCATGATGTCTGAACATAAATCATTCAAATCATTAATATAGTATTTTTTGTACACATTTATAAAATAATGAAAGAAAAAAAACTATTTTGATATGTTGGTATGCAACTTACAGTGACACAGCTACTGATAAACTACATTGATCAATTTGCCACTTCTCTGGTACACAAAAATACACATATTCCAGTATCGTTCTTTAAAATCTCACTTCAAGTTTTTTATGATTTCTGACTAAGCATAGAAAATGAAAAGGAACTTCAACTCCAGTTAAGGAAGGTGTAGAGGGAACAATGCACCTGTGTGATCTTTTAATGGCTGCCTCGTTAGAGTAACTGAAGGGAAAAGACAGAGCCGTCACAACCACAATTTGACACCATTTGAAAGGTACGGCTACAGACCGCACACTAAACTCTCGCCTGTTCAAGTTTCACTTCACTTCACTGCATTTAGTCTAAAACGGACAAGCCACAATCAGTGCTTTCCATTCCATTCCATCTTGGCATTACACTACCAATAAGCAACAAGATAATATTTATATGTAACAAGATCATATCTGGTAAACTACTGGTTGTTAAAGGTTGTAAAAGTTTTCTGGGAAAAACGGTTATTCATGTTATTTATGTTATTTAAGTAAAGAATAGCCCAGGTAAAAGTGTCAACTAGCATAACATAACAGGCTTTATATCACTGCTGGAGTGGAACTGGGTGCAGTAGAACCGATATCACTACTCTTCTACTTAGGGCTGTTGGTGATTAATCAATACAAACTTAAAGGAACAACAAAATATCATCAGATCTTAAAGCTTAAAAGGAATTATCCGGAGAATGACATGATTTTTATGTCAACTCAACGTATGTACTCCCAATCATCCGTAAACTGATCTAAAGTGTATTTTACTCCGGATAATTCCTTTAAGCACACTCCTCCAACCTTTCTCTCACATTCCGATCATTCATATATAAAAAAAAATCTTGGTCACCATCCAAATTACAGTATCTCATTGTAAAATCTGTTGCTAAATTTATCTCAGCATTGTAATGACAATGGAACAGCAAGACTAACAAAGCCAGCAACGAAAAAACACATGATGCTAATGCTGTTGCAAATGCTGTTGCAAAACCAGGCCAAGTAATAACAAGGGCCAATTTACAAAGGAGTTAACTTTCATGAATAATAACTTCCTCCTTTGTCAAATGAGCCCCAAATGAACACTAAAAACAATGCACCGAATATACAGACAAGTAATAACGTTAGCCGTTCAATAATAGTGTCATCTCACTCTCTGAAGTACTTCACGTACTGTTTCGAGGGAAAACTCCATTAAAACATTAGCTTATTTTTACCACTTTGAAGAGGTCTGCGGACGATATCCTACCTTTGGGGCATGAGTCCATGCCGAGACTCGGTGGGCGTTTATGAGAGGCGGAGGCCACAGGAGTGAGGGGTTCCCCTGTAGTCTCCCCCTGCCTCACTCCTCCCTTCCCCTCGTCTCCCAACACATCATCCTCCAACACCTCCTCCATTGCCTTCTGCAGCTGCTCACTGCCGTTCCATGACATCTAATGACATCCAACACACCAAGAAGTCTTATCAGCATAGGCTATATGTCTGTAGGTCTGTGTGCGTGTGTGTGTGTGTGTGGTGGTCATCCTGATTGCAACCAGTGCAGTCTAAACAAATCTGACATTGGCAACATCACAAGAACAAGGGTGACGTCTTTAATTTAGTAAACAAACCAGCCAGCTCTATCTTTGGCATAGAGTTAAATTCAATCCCAGACAGAACTTAACATTGGGTTAACCGTGTAAATGGACTGCATTGATACAGCCTTTTGTACTAATACAAGTACTCAAAGCACTTTTTAAGCACAATGTATGACACACATTCACCCTATTCACGGAGGCAGGTGCAAGGGGCAAAACTGTTGATAACCTACTCTAAACTATTGTACAACTTGGTGGCCTTGTGGTAGAGGTCCTGTTCAGCAGGAGGGTTGCAGGTTCGAGCCCCATCTGATACTGAACACCAATTGCCTCTGGTGGTGGGATGGCATCTTGTATGACAACCTCCGCCACCAGTGTGTGAATGGGTGAATGTGAGGCATACATTGTAAAGTGCTTTGAGTGTTCATAGGAGTAGAAAAGTGCTATGTAAATGCAGTCCATTTACCATTTTAGAATCAGAATCAGTTTTATTGGGCATGTACACTGGCATATACAAGGAATTTGACTATGGTAGGTGTTATGCTCTGTAGACATGCAACAAGGAAATCCATTAGTATTCATGTACAGTGCAAGAAGTACTATAGATACACGATGGGCATCAAGACAATAGACAATATACATAGGTAATTTATTGGTACGGTACCTCTCCTACCTGTGCCACCATTGCTCCTCTAAATGGGGCTATTTTCTGGGTGCCAAACGGTACCCATCACCTATTGCCCCAACTTTACACATTACAGTTGTTTAGTACAGAAGCATCCAGGTTCTTTTAGAGTACAGTAGGGGCTTTACAACTGCTATGTATTCACTGCTATTTTCAGGAATGCCGCTAATAATTCCAATCTCTAAGGAAGCATTAATGATCTAAAGCACATCAGCAGTTGTGAGGTGAAGAACAGGCTTGAAAAACCATCAAAAATATCAACTGTAGGCCCATAAATGTATTAATATGAATAATGTAATTTCAAATTCTTCAAGAAGAAACAAAATTGTTAAGCTCCAAATTACTGTTTAAGTGTGAAAAACACAATGCATGCCAAGATAACATCAGCTGTGAGTGTGAGAGTGTGTTTGTGTATGTGAGTGTGTGAGTGAGTGTGTGTGTGTGTGTGTGTGTGTGTGTGTGTGTGTGTGTATGTTTAGTGTATTCTTCCCGTCACCTTGAGCCTCGGTTTGCCCTCGGAGCTGGACGGGGACCCCCCGGCAGAAGGTGGCACCAGCACAAACTCCTCGCTGGTGACGGTGGACACAGATTCAGTGGAGCCGCTCACTCTGCCCAGAGACGAGCTGTCATCCATGGTGGCCCTCCCCTGGCCCGTGCACACACACACACACACACACACACCTCTCGCTGTGGAACAGGGGTGCACAGAAAGGAGAGGTGAGGAGAAATCACTTTGCACGACATCTCCCAACTCCCATACACACACAGGCCAGAAGATAAACTCCGGTCATGCCCATCTCCAGACAAGAACTGATGAAGCTTTCTCGATGGAAAGTGAAAGTGAAGCTCAAGCAGTAGTCCGGTTGTCTTTAACTGAACCCTACGACCCAGATGAATGAGAATCTTCACAGAGATTGCCCAACTCTCTTACCCCTTCCCCTGTTGCAAGGACTCTTTGTTGTAAGATGTTGTGAAATGTGCTTGTCTGTTTGCTAGGGTGTTTTTCTTCTGTTCATACACTGTACTCCCCATAAGAGCATAGACTGGTATGTGGTCATCTTGAGTGACAATACCAGGTAGAGCTGAGCCAGTCATTTAGACTGTTCTGCAAAGCTGTGTGGGAAATCATAAACGGCTAAGCGCAGCACTTTGCAGGACCTTTTACATCCTTTCAGCTGCTCCCGAAAGGGGAAATATGAGCAGCTGCCCTTAATTTCAATATGCCGGACAAAGGAAGTCATGCAAATCATGCAAACACAAATGAAGAACCTTAGACAGACTAAAGCTATCTGGTAAACAGCCAGGAAAGAAAATGTTTCGAACAGACTGGGATGACATTGAATATGAATTCTTTAACTTTAACCCAATTTTTAAAGATATAAAGCTGCTACAAAGAAATACCCCCAAAATAATGCAAGCTAACCTATCTCTCATCAAAAAGCTCTTACCAAAACAGCAAAAATGTGTACTCTAACTAAATAAGCAAAAGAATGCTGTTTTTTTCACATTACTACATCAATTTGTGTCTAGGATCAATAAATTCAGTGTTCAATGTTCATGTTTTCAGCTCTCCTATTCGCTTCTTGGCCATTGCATATTGGCCAAGCTTATGGCCTGCTCCCTTACTACTACCAGGATTTAAATGAAATTAACCGTAAGCACTAGTCCGCGCTAGAAAGTTTTAGTGGCAGCATTTGCTATTAAGTATGACCAGAAACCAATATCCATCTGGGGTTTTGATCCAACAGACTCACCAAATATTACTGTCCGTTGACAAAATAATTTCATATCATAGCTGGTCATTGAATGCAATGTTTCAATGCCAGGGGACTAGCCTGGGCCTGGAACTTTTTGGTCTGAAGCAGGATCGAGTCTGAGGTCACTTACAAACCCAGTTAAAACAGTTTCCACCAATTTTTCTATCAAAAAGGCCAACATGAGACAGAGACAGTGACTGGGGGGAAAAAGTGCTTGGTTAACTCAAATCTAAAGTTGCCGTTCGCCCCCTTCACATAATAACACAACAGCCCAACCCAACTGCCTCTGGCAAACAGTAAGCTTCTTCAGATGCCCGTCAGTGCAGTAACTGGTCAAAGGGCCTGTCTCCCTGTTACTCAATCACTCTCATACAAACATACACAAAGCACTGGGTGTACGGCTTCCCTCCTCTCCTGTGGCCAGCTGCAATCATGTGGTCCTATCACACTTATTCAATCATCCCCCCACACACACACCATCAGCCATCTCTTCCTGGCCCAACATGATGATGAATGTGTCTAGTCTCTCTCTCTACTCTCTCTATAAATGCTTTACTCCCAAGCACATGTAGTTTAATATTTGTGAACAAACTCTAATTGTTAAGTACTTGATGCACCAATAAAATTAGCCTGCATGTTCTCTCCCTCACACACACAGACACACGCAGACACAATGGAAAACACAGGCTCAGGACAGACCATGCATTTGTTAAGAACAAAGATCGGATTTGTATTTGCCTTAATCATATTAATTTTGATTAAATTTAAACCCAAAATTAGGCCAGAGAGCAGAAATTAATCGATTCATTACATAATCAGACCCCACCACCTCCATTCTGGCAAATGATGCAGAATGGATGAACACTTAAGCTCAATACAAAAACACAAGGCCTAATCAGTATCTGAAGTAGTCTGGTCGTGTGGGAAGTCCACATGGAAATAGGCTACTGTTCTCCTCAAAACTTTAATTTGCACTCTGCCCATGATAAAGTTAAGGGTTTTATGTTTACATAAAAGCCATGGGCAGCTGGACAGTTCCACAGGTTGACCAAAACAAGGTCACAAAAAAAGCAGCTGAAGGTTTAATACAAAATGACATAAAACACCACACAAGGAAAGACCATCATCATTAGGTTAAAAATGTGCTCCAAACCACACTGCCAAGAAATGCTAACAGTATGTCTGACTGAACCCATTACAAAAGCAAAAGGAATACAATGAACAACACTTTGGGAAAACTGGAAATAAAATTTTACTTGACTAACAGTGCAGGTGGCACAATCCTCTGGTTCTGACTGCACTTACAGATTTGACTTCACTTTGAATTCAACTCACATACAAAACTCCAGACCACTCTAGGATGACATCCAACCATTTAAAAAAGCTGCGACTGAGAGGGCCAACCTCTAGGCCTGGCACTGCGGTCTGACCAGACAGCTATGACACAGCTTTATGGGAGCATTAAGGTCCATTACCTCACCCACACACCAAGCTCTTTTGTGCTCCCACAAGAGTGAACATTACCAAAGCCTGCTTCCAATGTATAAAAACGCATAGATTACTGACGTGATCAACTTCAGCACAACTACTTCCTTTTGCACTGTTAGTCGCTGTACCAGGGTTAAGATAGCTGAGACATACAGAACTGTGATTTAATAACTCATGTCAGAGGGCGCAAACTGTTCATAGGAAGCTGGTGCACTGATGGAAGTGGGGATGAGCGATGGCATTATTCTTCTAATAATAAAGCCCGTGATGAAAGGGCGTCCGATTGTTAAAGACTTGTTTGACAAGATATGTTTATTATCCGGCTCTCCGCATACGGCTCTTGTTTTTCCTGAAAAATGTGTATCTATAATGACCGGCGGACGATACGTTATGCCTTACATAATGGACGATCATTACATAACGTCACTGCCACTTAGTATTTTCGTTTGGCTGGCTGGTTAGACAAGACCGATGGACAAAACCGTTTAGGACTCACCACAAAGGAACGTGTGCCATCAAAACTTTTCAATACAAGTCGTGGTAATCATTTGGTCCCTGATAGCATCACAACATTCACTGTTAACAAGTTACCTCGCTAGCTAAATAGCTGCAGGCAAAGTTGATTCGTGGTTTTAATTAAGTAAAAAAGGTTTAACTTCGTACCACTGGGTATCTAAAGTTATCTTATCCCTACGCGTCACTACACTTTTCGACAATAACAGGGCCATACAGCATTAACAGTTTTAATAGCTAGGCTAACAAATCCTTTCGCATGTTGCATCCTCTCCAACATTCAAACAATAACTTATTGTTAGTTGACAGGCTAACATGATATTTCCCCTTTTACAGATAATGTGACGAGTAAAGGGATATGTTGGTCTATGAAAAAAGCACAATTCTGTAAGGACATTCTTCATACTCAGCCAGGACTGAATGCTGGCTAGCTGACGTTAACATAGCTAGCTTGCTATAGCACAACGTTACTCAACCGCCTGTAGGGAGCAATCCGTGCATCAAGCACGTAAAATAACGACAGAAACTTTAGTTGGTTCCTGACACCTTGGGTAGTGATAGGATAGCACCTCAATATAACAATACAGAGTGAAGTTAGAACTGTCAGACAGCCTGCCTCTGGTTTTGCGTGCGGTTATTGTGACAGGAAGTCAGGTTTACATTTGTTAGCTTGCAACATTTACGCTACCTGGCTAAACCTATGGGCTAAACTAGCAGAGCTAGCGAACTACAGTTAGAATTGTACGGTCAAAGTCGCTAAGCTCGCTAGCATGCTACAGCAACTCAAAATACATTTCTTCCATTTGATCAAACATTACGCTAACGCTGACTAAACTCACAGACCGTACAAACGTTTGCATTGCAAACTAGGCCAAGAACAAGTTATTTCTTTTATGAAACTGCCATCAATTGGTTGAGTTTATGCACTGACAGCTAAAAACAACTTACTTGCTCGGAGTTTGGGCGCAGAGTTGACTAGCTGTCAGCTGAGAACTGTTGGCTGGCGCGCCGCCGACACATCCTCCATCCGCAACCTCAGCGTGCCCTGTGTTACAGGCGACGCTGACGTCACCTCTATCAAAAGGTCCACATTCTCAGTCTTAATAGTTGTACGGCCCAGCAGACAAAAGTGACCTATCGGGATGTTTCAGTGACATCATATTTTGAAGTCTGATCCGGAATTTACAAATCTAAGAATATTACATTTGATGAAAAGTTATCTAGATTCTAAGAAATGAGTTATCTTTTCATTACTCTCACAACTCTCATGCACATCATCTTCATTGATCTTTCTCTGTGCATTTACAGTTGGTAGGCTATCCTTCTACACTTAGTGCAACAGAATAGAGCGTCCCTTAACTGAAGCACTGTCTAAAATGTGTAGCCATATAAAGTATCACTACAAGATTTTTCACCAGATCTTTACAGTAGGCTGTCAAGGTCAAACGGGTGTAAATTAAGTCACAGACATGTTTAAGCCATCACTCCTTACAAATGTGGTTCTGGAATCTGGATAGAAAAACCTGAAAGTAAACCCTCTCTAAATCTTTTCCATAAGGGAAGATGTTGTAGGCTATTAATTAATGAATTAAAAATAAAGGGACATTATTTTATGTGGGTAATGGTGTCCCAACATTCTGAAATGATTGTAAGTAGTCTGTCTAGTTAGACACTGACAAGACTTCATTTGATGTCAGAAATGTGTGCTGACTGAGGGCTATCTGTAATTGGCCAAGACCTACTGTCAAGTGAGAGTAATCTTTGTTCTATGACAATAATTATGCATTAGCATTATGTCAGTGATGAGTTTCTAAGAAAGTAACTTTTTTTTTTCAGGTATGCAGGAAACCACCACCCAGAACATGTAATAAGTTTGCTTTATTTATTTATTTTTTGCTCAGCTGTTTCAATCAATCCATCTTTTAAAATCACTCACAGTTTAAACTAAGACATTACAGGAAAATATTCCTCTATAGCAAGCAATGTTATTTTTTAATGTGTGTATAACTTCAGTACTGGTCATAAAATCATTAGCAAATATTTGTAATCAACAAAAAAATAGATAAATAAAAGTATTTCAAGTGCATCACAAGTTTAAATACGTATCAAGATTTGGTGTTCAGATGTTACATTTTGACACAGTTCAACAACAAAGAGACAACTTGTCCATTCTTTCTCAGCGGGATAAAAGGTCCGCCAATAGAATTGCTAAACACAACCATACAAATCATTCAATGCATTTCATAGTAAATACACATCCACTATTTTGCAATAACCTTGGCAAATATAAACACAGTAAATATATGTCATTCCTTCATCAGCATCAACTCTACCGACTTGAAAACTATCAGAAACTCCAGAGCTGGCTGGTGAGTTTAGTATCTCCAAGAGCGGAAGCTGCTACAGTACAACTTCACTTCCAAAACACATACAGTAGACCAATCACAGACCAAAAAAGTGTCATTCTGTTCAGTTCTGTACATCTCTCATCGAAAGCTTTTTGCATGGATAAAATGTGCATTACTAACTTACACAGACAAAATGAACTGTCAGACTGACAGCTGCATTGTTTGGCTTCCTTTATCTTGTGACAAGAAAACATCAGACTTTGCATAGGGAAATATCTGGGAATCGTTTTACAGTCACACTCAACTCTTTGAAGACTAACATAAATGTTGATTGTTCTCCTCCTCCACAATATTACTGTATAAAAAGGACGTTTTCAGTTTACCTTGTTTTACAGGTTACACACGACAGACACAGTTATTTATTTTAGTGGCTGTTCAAACACAAACAAACAAACTTGTGGATACAGGTGAAACTGTTTACAGAGTTAGCCCTCAAAACCATTGGAAGGAAGTCCACACCTGGCCTTAATTAACAGCACAAAGGCATTTGTTTAGAGCAGAAACTGCTCTACTACAGCCAAAGTGTATATCTTATAGGCCTAGGTCTTCTCCTGAAGGATCATGAATGGTTTTCAACAATAACGACTATGAAATATAACAGAGAGAATAGATTTTTGGAGTCTATTTATTGTAAGTAGTAGCATTTGGATCTGGTGAAAAAAACGATTGTAGGTAGCACAGTGGCCACAGGTTTCTTATAGACTTCTCCCCTTTGTCCGTGTCAGTCCTCATCCTCTGTGCTTCCTGAGACGCCAGGGTCTGACTGCAGAGGGTTAAACATGGACCAATCACAGGGAATGGTGGAGCACTCCGGGACTGAGCGGTGGGATCAGACTTCGGTGCTGATTGCTCGCCGGTTGCTGTAGAAGTCCAGCGCACTGTGGGACCTCAGCGGGGCGCCACGCATCTTGGGAAGCGGCAGCGAGAGCGAGGGGTTCTCGAAGTGAGTGGGCATGTAGGTGATGCGCTCGCCCCCATTGCGCGTCTGCTCTGTGGAGCGGGCGTAGAAAGGTGAGCCGTATGGGGAGCAGGAGGGGCAGAAGCTGCGTGGGGGCGGAGGCGCGGGATCCGGGGACAGAGACAGTGGGGTGGTGGCGCTTCCGTCCAGCCCAGGAGCAGTGCACTCATTACAAGCATGTTGGGATGGGGTGATTGAGGCAGCATCACCTTCAGACTCATTCTTTTTACAGCAGTAATACTGAAAGAAAGAGAGAAATCAGAATAGGTGTAGAGAACGAAGGACACAGAGCAGAAGATAAAATGTCATGAGAAAAAAGACCTAACGTGATGAAATAAAGATGTTTCAGAAATTTACCAATGGCACCGATCTACGACAAATGTCTAAAAGTTCCCACTTGACCACCTAGGTTAGTAAAGAATCCCAACATAAGGCTGTCTGTTTTAAAAAGATATCTTTTTAAAATATATCCAACATTTGTGGTGAGGATCTTTTTTTTTTTTAAATGATTTTTGAACCACCCTATGGAGGCACTTTCAGATGAAAAGGCCCTGAATTCATGGCACACCATTTAAACAAAAAAATCCTTTAGTTTCATGCTATCACTGCTATCACTGCTATCATTAGTTAAATGCTTAGATATTGAAACCGTTTTGTTACTCTGTATTTATATATGTGTAATGTCAATAAAGTCGAATCTAATCTAATATAATTGGCAGTACGTTGTATGATTTATCATTAGCTGTATAATAAAATTGTTGTTAAAAGTTTATTACAAAATCGTTTGGTCAACTTAGCAACTAGACATATAGAAATCTGTCTGCATTAAAGTGTCTGAAGATTGGATTAATAGTTGTCTTAAAGTTGCCAGCTTTATAATACTAAAGACAGCACGTAGGTTATCCTTCTGGTTTAGTATACCATGAAGCATTTTTAAGTTTAAATAAAAGAAATAAGGAAAAACACCATCACATATTTTGGACATCACATTTTTCTAAAACACAGCTTTTTTGTTTGTGGAGGATGTCATTGTTTAGGGATAACATTACAAAACATTCCCAAATTATATCTATAGCATTTTTTAATAAGTAGAAAGTAGAAAGCTAAAATTTGGAAATCTTCCTTTTTAGAGGTGTGTGAACCTCATAAACTTTTTATTAGCCCCGTCTGTCATGATCAAGTGGGAGCAATCGAAAATTCAATGTGGAATGATTAATTTCTAAGCAACAAGAGGCTAACTGTAGATGGGTACTTTTAAACCCAAGCAAGCATTTCTCACCTGGAGTCGACAGTAGCAGAGTACTGTAATGATACACAAGAGTATCACTGTTGCGAGAATTCCTCCAGTTATGACAACAGTTCCAGCTGTCATCCGACCAGATCTCCATCAAACTCTAAAGACAAAGGAAGTCAAATTGCAAATTTAAATTTTGCATTGCAATACTACAAAATAACAATAACAATAGAATAATCCATGACAGAAATATTTCACAACCTGTGGTGACAGTATCAAATCATCGTTATTAAGACACAGTGAAAGCAAACACTTTATCATCCTCAGAGATAAAAAGGCCTCTGGAATTATTTAGACAAGAACCCAGTTAGAAGGGAAAGAACACTCTCATGAAATATACTCAACAGACTGGAGGCCTTAGGCTGCTACTGAATGCAAATTGTATGAAATTGAATTGTTTCATGTTTGGTTGGAGCCGATCTAAGCTATCCAGTGGAGTGAAATGTTGCATCCACAAGGTGGAGCTAGAGACCCAGCAATGCATCTGGAAGCCTAAACTGCATAAGAACTCTGGCCAGAAGTCTGTGGAAGAGAATATCAATTTACATGTGATTATCCTTTAATGATTCAGTCAATGGTTTGAACTAAAAGAAAAAAGAACATTTGAAAGCCTTAGTTACATGTAGATCTGATTCATATGGGCATGATATGGTCTAGAACAAATCAAATTGTACTAAATAGTGTATCATATCTTCCAGAACAGTTAAAGCTGCCAGAATCGTATTGGTATTCTAAAGAACTTGCTTCCTTATCACAAGCCACACATTTCAGTTCAAACCTGTCTCTGCAAGGCAAAGAAACTGCTTTGCAAAAAACTGCTTATATATTGCAAAAAAGTCAACTTACAGTCATGCTTATGCATACACAAACACACACTCACATTCACGCAAACACACACACATACACACACACACACACACACACACACACACACACCACACTCACACACACAAGCCCAATAAAGCTCACAGTGTGCATACATGTTGATCAAATCCACAAAAAAAGGAATTCATTTTTGACCAACAACATTTTTTTGGTTAGTTGGACTTAATTAAAAATGTGTGTCAATGCAGGGGGCATAGGTGTGTGTGTGTTTTGAGTGTGTCCAAATTCCAAATTCATACATTTAGGGAAACTTAATTGGCTTTCAAAATAAAAAAGATTTGGAATTTTGCCTGCATAAAACCAACACCTTACACTGTTAGAAAATCAGTATAGAAACAAATGCATAAATGCAGAAAACACGAGTGAGAGCATCCTCTAAATGAGTTTGAGTGGACACACAGTGTTTTACTGCCACATGGCAAACCATGCCAGCTGTAGATAACATGCACATATGGATGCAATGCACCGTGATTACTGATGTCCCTGTGCTATTGTTCTGGCTTGGCACATCCACATAATGCGTTCTGAAAGAGCTGATGGGCCCCTGGAGACCAAACTCATTCTGCACTATCTGAATAGCATACGGGATTAGCCTCTTTCAACTGCCACTGCTAGATTACAGCAACAATACACAACTGCTCAGTTCTGTTTAAACCCTTTGGCATTTCTGCCCAAAATCACAGATAAGACACTAGCATAGGATGAGGACGCCGCTGACTGACCAATCAATGCCTTGTGTTACCTTAACAAACGCATGACAGTGCTAATGGAAACATTCTCCCGCAAATCTGTAAAATACCCGGCAAGAGGCCGCGGGGAGGACGGATTTGCCGTTTAATTTGAGGGTTAATATAAAAGCGAGCAGCCGTCCTCCTCTCGCTGTGTGCTGCATGAGGCAGCAGAGCCCACTAGGCTGAACGCAGCAGGGAGATAATGCAGAGTGAGTCAAAGTGGAGCAAAGGTCAGTGCCAACCCCCCAAAGATAGGGATGAATTTTTAAAACTACACCAGAGTGCCTTTCTTGGATGGTGCCCCTCTTTCGACTGAAAGCCCGAAGAGTAAATCTCTAAAGTGTGTGTGTGTGTGTGTGTGTGTGTGTGTGAGAGAGAGAGAGAGAGAGAGAGAGAGAGAGAGAGAGAGAGAGAGAG
>JAGFZM010000685.1:0-30911 GCA_017657215.1 Limnothrissa miodon
AAATATGGTGAGGACAGTATATACTTTTCAAAAGCCCATGGTCCACTGGGACAAGTTCTAGTGGGGCCCATGACAGACCACAAGTCATCCAGCCATGAGGCCCATTGTGTCAGGATTGAAGCTTGTTAGACATCACTTCCTGATGTTCGCTTCAAGGAATCTCAAAGAGAAAGTAGAGAAAGATGAAGAAAAAAAAGATGCTGGTGTTTCTTGTCAGGCTGGATCGAGTCTGAGCCATATGCTCAAAAGTGTATAAATATATCGGGAAATGACAGAGCAGAGAAAAGCCACGAGCAATTGAAGTGGATGGCAGCCATGGGGCTGAACACACACACACCCACACCCACACATACACACACTCACACACACTGAAGGTCCTCCACCCAGAGACTCACCACCCAGCCACCTCCCAATACACACACACTTTTACCCCATCACCACCAACCCCACCCACCTCTCTTTCCCTCTCTCTCTCTCTTTCCCTCCTGCAGGTCTCTGAGTGGAGCCATCTGGGCACCAATGAGCAGAGAGCCCTTCTAATTACCCCTCTGGTGGTGGCCAGCCTGACTAGACTGTAGGGCCGCCTGCTCCAGCTCCCCTGCTCTCCCCGAGGGGTATTTAAAGGCCTCGCCAGTTCCCTGCCCCTCTTGTTTCCTCGCCCCTGCTTGGCTCTGCAGGATTTGGGCCTGTCGTGCCACTCTTGTTTCAGCCTGGCACAGCATTGAAGGTATGGTGGGGTTTTTTTTTTTATTGCAATGAAGTTTTGGTTTTGTTTTTACTTTCTAAATGCATTTGGATTGACGAGCGTTGAGAACAGGTGTCTAGGATTAGATCAGAAACACAAATGTATAAATATCAGAAGGAACATTATCCTGATCAAAACAGACAAAAATAACGAATTACATCCAAATAATTATATCCAGGTAAAGTAAACTATGTTTATTTAATAACATGAACAAATTGATGCTATTTATTAATCTATGCCTTACACCTTACTGCGAATCACAATTTATCTGAATAAAACAGCTATAACTGTGGAGACTACTAACTACTGTAGTATGAAGTTAGATCATGTAAAATGTATTAATATGAAAAAAAAAAAAGTTCTGCTAGAGAAGACAGAAATATAGGTCACAACACAACGGCATGATTTGTGCATATAATTTGGGTTGCTTAATGTTGCCATACTCGCATGGCCTTTATTCTGCATGGTGGTGTCTCAGAAGCTTGTGCTGGGTTCTCATTAATGTGCGCACATGCAACCATGTCCCCTGGCAATATTTTCTACTCACAGTGCTGTAGTGTAAACACGCTACAACGCACTGTGTGTCAAGTGTGTTTATTTGGAAAAACAAAGCTCTACTTGTAAGAATGAAAAGATATTCAGTGTTGTTCTTCATCTCACTTTTGTTTGTGTACAGGTTCAGTTGTCTCTGACAATACAGTATCCACAAAATTATGCTCATATTTATTCATTCATTTGACTTTAAAGGTGTTTATAAAAGTGTGTGTGTGTGTGTCTTTGTGTCTGTGTGTGTGTGTTTGTGTTTGTGTATGTGTGTTAGTTGTGTCTGACTATCCACAAAATTATACTCATAATTGCTACATTTTACTAAAGGTGCGTATAGAGGTATGTGTGTGTGTGTGTGTGTGTGTGTGTGTGTGTGTATAAGTATAAATCTGTATTTTTGAAGAAATTACGTATATTTACAGTTTTTATGTACCTGCATGGCTCTAACACGAGTCTGATCTCTGTTGACTCCTATTGAGTAGGAACCCAGCCATGTCCATCGCCAACACGGCTGCCCAGGCCATGCTGTCCGACGCCCTGGTGCGGGAGACGGGCGGCGACATCCGTCTGCGCCACCTGGACCTGGAGCTGCCCCTCGACCGCTTCATCAAGTTTGTGTCGGTGGGACTGCCGCTGCTGCTGGTCTCCATGGCCTTCGCCAGAGAGATCTCCCTCGGTCAGTGTCCTTCTCACAGCCGCGCTATAGCAACCAGCGCAAACACACATCTCAGGAGATGTTGACCCTATTCTGGTCTAAACAGCGGTCACAGCTGCTCGGAACTGTAGAGCTATTCTGGACCATGGAGGTAGTCTTACAGCGCATGGGGTTAGTAGTGAGGCAGTCAGTGTAAGTAGTCATAAACCTCCCAACAAAATAGTCCCACGGCTTCACTCTCCAACCAAAACAAAGCCATAGTGTTATGTGTGGGGGTGGTTACCGGACTGGGCCCAGCTCTGGCCCTGACCTGGGCCGGATGCCGCAGGGATTTGGGCTTTGTGCCACATGTGTGGTGATCAAACACACAGCTGAACAGCACAAGATTGCAGAGATGGGGGTGGATGGCTGTTGCGCGGTGCGCAGAGATAATGCTAGCGGCAATCATATCCCTCCAAGCTGGCTCGCAATCAGTGCATGCAGATGCTAATAAGCAGTATGATGATAAAACACGATGCAGCACGATGACGGAGGTCTCTAATTACCTAGCCCTGCTCTCCTCCTCCGCTTCCTCTTCTCTCTATCACTCGTTCTCTCTCTCTCTCTCTCTCTCTCTCTCTCTCTCTCTCTCTCTCCATCACTGCTTACCATCCAAATGAGAGGATAGGATAATTAAGAGGAGGAAGACTCCCAATCAGCTTGGCTTGTCATCTGTCCGCTGTTTGTCTCCCTCTCTCTCTCTCTCTCTCTCTCTCTTTCTCTCTCTTTCTCACACACACACATCACTTCATCATCTCCTGCATGTATCTCGCTTATAACTCATCAGTGTAATGACCAATGATTTCCTCTACTTAATTGTCTGGACACAATGATACATGTTTAGCATCTGACTTTGCCACCCCCACCCCATCTTTAATGCACATGATGCAACTCTCTCATTACTTCAAGAAACATGCAATTCATGCTTTACTTTATGCCTTACTTTAACTGGTTCAAAACAGTTTCTGTTTTCTTCTCATTCTGACCATACTTCAAGAAACAGGCAATTCATGCTTGCCTTCCTTTAACCGGCACAAAAGTCTACATTGCAGTCATCCGTAATAGCAGCAAGGATGGAGAATATTCTGGTTTGGTCAGCAAATTGGAGGTTGAGTGTAATTTCTGGATAGGGCTAGTGGAGCCTGTATAAATAGAACATGTATCCCTGGTTAGGGAAAAGAAACAGGACTGTCATGTTGTCTTGGGAGCACCAAGGAACAGGGTGGGACCACTTTCCTTGTGGTTTTAACATCTGTAGGGGTAGGCCGAAACTGCATCCCCAAATACAGACCTAACCTATGAAGATAGCGCCCCCACCCTGTTCTTAAGGCTGCTTAATTTATGTGTTTGCCATGTTTTGATAGGTTCCTCATGCCTGTAACTGAACGTGGTTTAAAACTGCACTTATTACTTGTCCCCATGCGTGTGTTTCTTATTTGGTTTTAATCACAGGTCCACAGATAAGCTGTTTCCCGCCCAACAACTTCACTGCAAAACAGGCGGCGTATGTGGACACGTACTGTTGGGATTCTCTCATGCATCATGAGTTTGACTCCGACGGCAACTTCGAGGAGCGCTCTCTGTGGGTGCATAAAGTAAGAGTCTGTCAGCCATGCCAACAGTTGTTCCTTCCGACGCAAGCCTAACACATTCAGGCATTGTGGTGGGCAAAATAAACTGAGCTCCAGATGTTTCCGCTGCATTTGTGTGTGTGTGTGTGTGTGTGTGCTTATCTGTGTGTGTGTGCATGTTGTGTTGTGTGGGAAGAGAGTTTATGTGGTGTATCTGTAAGCTGTAAACACGATGATTACAATGTTCCTCCAAAACCAGAACTCCGAGTCCCTCTGAGGGAGTCTGTCTGAAGTAACCTACACTGTGCATTGTTTCTGTCCAGGTCTGTGTGTGTGCATCATTGCCTGTAACTAATGCCGTTTCTCTCTGCTTCTCTGTCTGTCTGTCCGTCTGTCCGTGGCCTTCAGATGTTTCCCTACTCCCTGCTTATTATGGCCATGATGATGTACCTCCCGGCTCTCATTTGGCGCTTCCTGGCCATACCAAGCCTCGGCAGTGACCTGCTCTTCATCATCGATGAGCTGGACAAGTCGTACAACCGCTCCATCCTTATTGCCCAGAGCATAGTGGAGCTGCGCGACAAGGCCAGCAATCCGCTGGAGTTCACTGCCGAGCTTGAAAGGTCAGGACAGTCGGCCGTAAACATCACATCACATTCCTCAAAACACTGAAATATTCTCTGTATAAACATTTATACTGTAACAAAACTAAGTTTCAGTGCAGATTCTTTTGGTCTGTAGAAGCTCTTGAAACTGACAAAGTGTTACTAGGATTTTCTGCAATAAGGACAAAACCCAACATAGCTTGATCAGCGATGTTAACGATGTAGTAATAAGTCAATGCACTGCACACTAGTTGACGTGGCATGACAATGGCAGCATGTTTCTGACAGCATGTCATATTAATTGGGGTGCAACTGGTGGTTCCCACAGAGCCAAGCAGAAGCGCTACTTTGAGTACCCGCTGCTGGAGCGCTACATGCAGTGCAAGCACAGCTCCTACTTCCTGGTCAGCATGCTGTTCCTGCGAGGCTTCCTGCTGCTCACCTTCATGTCGGCCGCCTGCCTCTACCTGGTTTACTTCCACCTGTCGGCCTTCGTCCAGGACGAGTTCAGCTGCTTTGTGCGCACGGGGCTCTTGCGTGACCAGCCCTGGGTGCCAGAGCTGGTCCAGTGCAAGGTCACGGGCCTGCTGGTCTTCCAGGTGATCAGCGTGACCAACGGCGCCATCTACCTGCTGCTGGCGCCCATCGTGCTCTTCAGCCTCTTCCGGCTCTTCTGCTGGGACACGGGCTTCCTGGCGCTGTACGAGGTGCTGCCCGCCCTGAGTCTGATCACCGGCCGCAAGCTGGGCTGCCCGCTCAACGACCTCAACGTGCTGCTGCTGTTCCTGCGCGCCAATGTGGCGCACCTGCGCTCATACGGCCGCCTGCGGGCCATCTGCTCGCTGGCGCCCCCGCAGGTGAGGCCCTCGGGCGGCAGGCCCATGCTGACGGAGGAGGAGGTGGAGAAGCTGACGGAGGCCGCCGAGGAGCTGGAGGAGGCAGACCGCGAGGCCAGGGAGGAAGGGAAACACAACCTGGTGGACATCATGACCATCCTGAGCCGCGCACGGGGTAATGTCATCAACGACCCGGAGCACAGCCCCGTGGTGCTAGAACAAATGACCCTCGGTAGTATAACCCTCATCTACGTGCTTAAGCGCATCCTCTTCGTGGCCATATTTGTGTTCATCATCAAAGATGTGCAGAATATTATTAAGTAAAAGTAATTGACGCAAAGGTACAAAGGTAAGATTTTTCCGCTTTGTAAAGGTGGGTTCATCTGCGACACCGAGTCTCAGAGCTCCTCCAGTCAGATGAAAAACTTTGAGAGGGAGGAGAGTCTCATAACGTGTAATTCAGTTTGATGAACTTGTGGGACCTTAAATAAAAATGTTCAATTCTCAAAGCCACAAATTTAGTTATGTTAAACAATATGACACTGCCACGTGATAGTGTAGCATTTATAATTCAGGTCTACGGGTATGGTTAAGTGAAATTATGCAAAGCCCAAAAGGAAGATTATGGGTTGTGGATAATTTAATTCTAAGAGAGGCTTTGCCCCCCCCCCCCCCCCCCCCCCCCCCACCACCCCAAAAAAAAAAAAAAAAGTCAGGTGAATAATTCAGTGCAGTCGACTTGGCCCTCCCTAACTCCCCCCTCTCTCTCTTTCACAGACTCACATCATAACCACCAGGGCTACCAAGAGTTGAAGGAGACTCCGTCATGTAGATATGCCTAGAGCATCGGCCACTGGACTGAGCCAACTGTGCGAGACTTCAGAGGCCCGCAGTGGCTGGCCGGCCGACTTTCAAAGAGTAGATTACCCAAAGAGTGGGCTGACTCTGGGACCGATCCAGCCAGGATCTGAGCCACATCCTGGGGGTGAGGGGTGGTTGTGGTGGTGGTGGAGGTATGTGGGTGGGTAGGGGGTGATGGGGGTTGCGGCCAGGTCTATGCCAGGGTCTTCTCACTAATACCTGATATCTGGGTTATGAACCAAATCACCTCATCAGGAGGGCAGGCAGGGGAAGGTTTGCTGAAAATTGAAAATGTCTCCCCCAAAAGCCTCCATTAGAATTAAATGTCTGAGAAAAATTGAGCTATATCTTTGGAAATACACCTGTACACTATATCATTTTTTAACAACATATATATTATATATATTTTTTTCAATTATTCTGCCTTCAATGTTTCATGCATTCATTTTATCAGCACATTGATCTTTACAATAAATGGTATAGACTGTGCAATTATGACTTGATTTTATTTATATATTCCTCTCAGAGACAAATACAAACAGTCACGTAGACTATAACCTTATCTCTTAGGCTACTGCTGTAGGCTCCTATCAGTGCTTCAAATACAGCTTGTGCACTCTACATGGCTAGTGGGAAGAAACCATGACGACCAAATAAAGAGAATTCTATAAAATCTTAGGATCTACGACCTGTTTGTTATTTTATTTCTGTCTAATGTGTTTAATATTAGGGCGGTATAGCAGTTAAGAAATCTGGTTAAGCTTATTAAGGGCAGTGGCAGAATAGCAGCTAAGGAAATTGTGGGTTTGAGTCCCAGCTGCCACCATTGTGCCCTTGAGCAGGACACTTAACCCTGAGGTGCTCTAGAAGAGACTGGCCCTGAACTTCTTGATTGTCTAAAAAAAAATATAAGTGTCTGTCAAGTGCATAAATTGAAATATGAATGTTATTGCAAATACAAGGCTTCACCTCCTTGACCTCCAAGCATTTGCAGGCTCTCTTGGCCCCTGCTCCTTTTCGTCAGAGGAGTGCCTGCTTGTGTGGTGATGATGTGAGTAACTCGCTAATGAGTCACAGGAAACAGCATGAGTTTTGTTATTCCTTTCAGACCTACCATTGCATACTGCTTTGTTGGTGCTGGTGATCAGTCGAAAAGGCTTTACTATACTCCCTATCTCAGTGCCACTGACTAATGACTGGTCTGAAAGACATGTGCACTGCCATGATGGATTACTGCCCATCGGGAAGGAGTGATTCCTAGTCTGACTGAATCAATTTAAAATGTGAAAGTTTTTTAAAGGAAAGAATATTTAAATAAACAAATGTGAAAAATGGAACAGATTTTTGTCCCGAGGGATTAAAAGGTATAGTCATTTCAGTTGCCTTCATCATGGATGATTTCATGTGTAATGGGTTGAGAAGTCTCTGTGAAAAGTGCTATTTATAAAGGCAGAAGTTGAGACAAGGGCTGGATGCAGTGTTAAACAGTGTTGAAGCCCAGTTCCTCCTACCTGAACACCAGCACAATCAGGAAGTCAGGTGGCACTGTTGCACTGTTTAGGCTGGTGCTGTAGACCACCATAGGGCGCTGGAACCATGCACATAATGGATGATGTGTCCCTAGCAAAGCATTTGATCTTGTACTGTTTTCTTGTACAGAAATTAAATTGCATTTAATCATTTTATTTTCACACATGAACAGAACTAGCAGAAATTGACTAAGGGTATACAGTATGTAGGTGTTATATGTAACTATAGACTTTTTGTCTTCCTAGTTTGAGAATGCCTTACCATTTTTTTCTCCCTAGCCTACATTTTGTCAGTGGTAAGAACATAGGCTTACAGACACAAACACAATATATGTAGGCGGTTTGCTTTTGTAAGGTCTTGTACCCGTAAATGGGTTGAGGACTGTTCTTGGTCTTTGTGTAGCTCATTTCTTATCCTGGCATTCCATCTGGAATTTAGCTGAAGACCTTTTATAGTTGTTTTGAACATGAAATCTTCTGTAGAACACTATTGGTTAGCTAGAGTCTGTATCCTAGCAACTCAGAATGACAAATGACTATCAGTTCCCTGTCTGAGGGTTGCAAGAGTTGGTAGATCTATGGCTAAAGGGCTGCCGCTGACACAAGGGAAATAACATAAACAATGTACTGTTGACGTTTGTTTGAGACCAATTCATATATTCACTGGAATAGTTTTGAGCCCTTACTGAAAAAGAGAGAGAAGTGTTAGTCTCTGCTGACTGAGAACCGGTGACAGGGGTACAGGCAAATCAAATCCATCCTAATTCGAGCTCTGAGGCAAGAGGGACTGAAGTTGACTGCCACAGAAAGCCAAACATTTAAAAATAAAGAGTACTGTGGTACCCCAGTGATTTGTTCTTCTCTCAATACATTCCAGTGTCCTCACTTTGAACTGGCATCTGAACACACCTGCTTCTAATCTGAGCAATTGATGGGTGCAGTGGAGCAAAGCCAAATAGGAGACTGTGGATAACATGCTTTGCTGACAGACAACACCAACCGGAAGGAGGAATGGCTGGTTTAGACTTAAAGGACCTGCTTGCAGTTGCGATAGTCTGTCTTCTGAAACATAATGTGTTCAGTGTCAGTTTGATCAAGAGTACTGCAGTTCTCCTAGACACTTTCAAGGTTTTTTTTTTTTTTTTTCATAAAAAAAAGACCAGTAAAACAGGCATTTTTGCCAGTCTTTCAAATTGGAAATATAGGCAAGATTTATTTAGACCAAGATGCAATGTTTGGGATTTTGTTTGTCACTTTGCATCTTGGTTGAAGTTTATATGGATATGACAATATTCCAGACTGGATGACAAAATGCAGTGTTCTGGTCACCCAGAGCAGAATATGGTACTATATTTCCAGATAATGTGATTTTTAAACAGACAACTTAGTGGGGCTTGTCCTGAGAATTTGTTGGTTTGCCTGTGCAATATTCCAGCCTCCTTATGCACACAATATGTCAAATATATGTAACAAGATAACTAATCAGATAAGCAACCTTTAAGAATAGGATGTGAATGTGGGCACTGCCATGAAAGGTTTTCTGACATTCTTGATTTATTCTAGATCACAGTGGAAATAGATCACAATAGACCTTTAGTCAGTACTTCAAACCTTCCTCATTTCTTTACCTCCTTCTTTCTTTGAGGGTACAGCTCACAATTTTTGCACTGTGAAGGGGATGCATGCAAGGAGGCCATTTACTGTGAAGAAAGGACTGATAGCTTATTAGAGATATCCAGTGTGAATCGATCCATAGCCATGTTGTTGCATGCTGTCGGTAGGAAAAAAGAAAGAAAGTTTGACTTCATGGGCTATGTGCTACCGTCCAGTGTTCACCATGACACATATCTATTCTACACAAAGCCGTTCACTGTGGGTAAAAAACAAACATCATCTGTTGTGTTGCATTAACTCTATAGCCTGGGAAAATCAGCCTACTTGCTTGGTTGATTTTCTGTGCACTGTGGTTGAATTTTCCAATCATGTCTGGTCATCTCTCAGCTCCAGGCAAGATTTAAAGATCCTGCGTGACATATAATTTGTTATTTCACAGTAATGACACTTTTTTAGCCCACCGTGGTTACACGGGTACTGGGAGGAAACAATTCCAAGCTGGATCATGGGGTACCTTAAAAAAATAAAAATAAAAAACAGCATCAGTTTTGCCTTGATAATAAAAGGCGTCATCTGAAGCTCTGTGGAACTACAGTACTGTGCAAAAGTTAAAGCTGCCCTACAATTCGTCTCAAGATGAGCTGCTGTTTGAGCCTTAGTTGGACAGGCATGATAGGGAGATATCAAGGGTGACATTGAAATACTGAAAATTCCCTGTATTTTCTTATTATATCTGAATAAAGTTGGATATAAGTATGAACAGTCTTTATGGCACTGCAGAACTAAAATAAAAAAGTGAAGTGCCTTTAACATTTGCACAGTACTGTGCAACTATGTCAAATCAGTTGAACTCTCAGCCTCGGTCAGTCACTATCTCATAACCTCCCTACTGGTCAGGCAAAGCCAACTCCTCTGCCTTATATAAACACATCTTTTAGATTGCCATGCAAGAGTGATTCTATTTCACAGTATACCACATCATTGACCATCACAAGGCAAACTGAAGACATTAGGTGCATGCAGGCTTTGTGCCTGAACTTACTGAGTGACTAGGCTACATCATTGCATCTCTGCTTGATCCGTTTGATAGTTTTCAAGTGATTGCTTCTCATTTAGCTCAGCCGTTGCCTCAGGGCTCGCAAGAGCCTTTATTAAACAAGCACTTCCCTTCTCAGTGAGACCTCCAACACATAGCTGGTTGAAACCCTTCTTGACTCTCCACGTGGTACTGAACAGGATGTGCTCTCCTTCTTTGGCTCATGCTGTAGCAGTTTGCCAGGCTCATCATAGCTCAAGGTTGCCCATACATCATTCCACTTCTGCCTCTATGGTGCCTGGGTCCCCACACAATCAGAAACCCACAAAAATGTTCTGCTCAGCAACTATATTTTACTCTGTAGGAGTAGAACAGTTGGACAAACATAAACATGTTGGCTACCATTAGAGTAACGAGAGAGAGGACCTCCTGTCAGTTGTCACATCATTACTGTAGAATATGGAGTAGTAGGCACACTCTGATTTGAGGCAACAACACACTTTTGGACTATGGGTATCAGCTCCAGGCATTGCTGTTTCATTTTTTCATTTTGCTCGAATAGCACCACTCCTTTGCAATCATTAATTTCAATTATTGCGCAGTAGAAGGATGACAATGTCTTGGTCAGAGTGAATCAAATCTGTTGGTTGATCTTTTATCTGGTTTCACTTTTTCCCCAAAAGCAAATGAGCTTTTGAGCTTTGTTATGGTGGGCGGGGTGATGTTTAGTGCCCACCCCCATGACCCCTTCCTGATGAAAAAAAGAAAAATACTCTTTAAATGATAACATTTACATTTACATTTACATTTATGCATTTAGCAGACGCTTTTATCCAAAGCGACTTACAAAACGAGGATAACAATCGAGCTACATAGCAGAAACCTTAAAGCCACTATGTGTAGGATTTATCTTCTATTTATCTTCGTCTTTTATTAAAAATACATTTTTTATTTTAAAAATATAATGTAAAACGATGGTAATTACCTCCATGAATAAATTGTAGTGTTCTCGTAACCTTGGTAATTTCCATTTATATATAGATGTGGCTGGGTACCAAATGAGAATATCCATTTTGTGCTGCCATTTTCAAAATGAGGACCATTGGAAATGAGGACCGTGGGAAGGGAAGGGCTAATACATTTTATTCAAACGTGTGCAGTATACCACTTCGCCGATAGATGGGAGAAATTCTCATACGAAAAAAATAAAACTTACACATAGTGGGTTTAAGGAGCATAGTGCTAGGGGATAGTGCTTCAGTTCATTTTAGTGCAACTCTAATGTGTTTTGTGACTCTGATGAGCATTAACTCAATGTGTTCAGGGACATACCTCCCCGTAAGAATTAAAAATAATATATATATTCTCGAAATCATGAGAACTGGACCACCATAGATTTAGGCTCAGAAAATCTGGTTAGGTTGCCTTATGTAATTTGACAAACACTATGTTTAGTGGATGTAATAAACATCTCTGGGTGTGGATACCCTGGGTAATAATAGATCTACCGCTAGTGACTTCTGACTGAACCATCTGTTGGATCAGCCTACTTTGATTAATCTCAGATCATTTTATTTGCCTGTGTACAGTATATACAGTAAATGGTATATATGTTATTTTCAGACATGCTTTCAGCTACTGCCTTAGCATAGAATGAACACACTGTAGTCTACTCAAAGCCAGCATGATTAACAATTATGAAGGCATTAAAATACTAATAAAAAGAATACAAAATAGCAATTGGAGGCAAATAGTGATTTTGAGCAACAGACGTCTCATTGCAAAAATAATGTCACAGCCTACTGAGAGGAGTTATATTAAAAGATGGTGTAAAAGTTCTGAAGTCTGCAGGTCATCTTAATTATCCTACAGTACATTCATTAGAATCTAAACAAATGATGGGGACATGTTTTATTACCAATAATTAGTGACGCTGAAGGCTGTTTAGCCGAGAATGTGAGGAACAGACTAATTGACAGCTTTCACTTCACACTTTGGCTTAGTCTTCTGTGCTCTGGCCCAATTTAACCCCTGCTTGTGGGCCAAGATTTGATGAGAAACTCAGCAGCAGGTTCCAACACCATGGTGATTGTTGCCAGGACAGCCACTGCTGTAGTGTCTCATTGCAGTCCTTCCAGGTACTGTACCACTGGCTCTCTTCCATAACCAAGTGAGGAGAGGTAAGCTGCACATGTTTGCTCAGGCAGAGCGGAGGCAGCTGCGTGGGGTCTCTGCGCACCTAACGATGTACATCTCTCTCTGTCAGACCATCCAGCCTGCGGAAATCTGACGAGTTAAAATCAAAGAACCTCATACTGTTTCACTGGTTCCTACCCACTGTTACTTTAGTTGAAATGTTGTAGTGTTAGTCCGGTGAAAATGTCTCAATGCTTTTTTGCAGGAATGCTGTCATTGCTATGGCAATAACGTGTATACAACATTCAACATATTAGTGAATATGGTCCAGCAGAGGGGGTTTAATGGTACCCAGATTCTAACCACATCCCTCTTCTGTGAATACAGTATATTCACATTATAAAACAGGTCTACTGCTTCTAATTGAAGCAGAATTACTTAAGAGCCAAATTCATCAAGCCTATAGACACCCAAATGTTGTTGTTTTCTTTTTATTATTGGAATGGACGGATTAATCATAAAGGGTTTGAGTGGAGCTTTGGTTTAATGGAATGTTTGTTTGTTGCTTGGCTATGCTGCTGTATACAGTAACATCATTTTGGAATTGGCAGGAATATTTAGTCTATATCTGGTGTTTACCTCACATACCCCAGGTAGCAATGGCATGCCTGGCAGAGATTTCACTGATTACATAATGGGACAAGGGTTTTTGTGTTTGGATTGCTTTGTTTTGAAGTCACATGTGATCCCGTGTCTACTGGGAAAGAGGCTTTTGATATTCTAAATGACTCACATGCCACAAACATCTTGCAGGCGCTGCTCTGGCAGCTCTTTGCTCTCCCATGGCACAGCTATGGGTCAGAGTGTGTCTGCTCCAGGGACCCCCCTCTTGTAGTGCTGGCGTTTCACAAACAGGAGGCAGGGCATTTGTTTCATCTTTGGCCTACAATCACTGCATGCCCACACTCACTGAACTTATGTCTCATGCTGTTTGCTGAGCTCGGTGTGAGCCGATGCACTGAACTTGCATTGATGCGCCCGCTGATCTGCCCACAGACTCTCATCACTTCATCAGTTTGAGATGCCCCCAGACAGGCAGACAGTCTCAGAGACTCGCTCGTGACAGGTATGGATATTACACAAAAAACTGTTCTTCCATGTCACACTCACCACAATGTTCCTGATGTTTAGCAGCATTCAAAGGATGTGTAAAGAAAAAACATGTATGAGTAACAATAAAGGTAACATTCTGTACATTCTGATTCAAATCTACTTCACTGCATTCTACATTCTTATGAAGAAAATCCCTCAACTATCCCTCACTTGTACTTGGGAGAAGCCAGTGAATCTCCTTTTGGGTGTAAGCTAATGAAACTAAGGCACTCTCAAACCATTAAAAAGACCATAAAACATGATGATAATATTAAAGGGCTAGCACAAATAGTCATATCATACCTGTAGATTCCATAAGAATTAAACTTATTAAGGTGACAGTCTATTCTTTATGACCCTCCCAATTGTGTATAGTAAACCTTTGTATGATTAGTGGTTCCTGAGTAATCTGGTCTTAAAATCACATCACATTTAATATTTTTCACCTGTCTGTAAGATAGCCAGGGCCCAGTCATGCAAGAACCCAGGCCAACAGTCGAGTGAATTCTGATGGATCTCTTTATCTACATATTCTTCTCTGTACAAACAAATAAGAGTATGAAAATGAATACATAATTCTGTCAGTAAATATATTTTTGATGATTGTATGAGTCTTGATGATTTGATGTGTCTCACCATCACAACGCTTATTATTGCCAGATTTCACACAACCCCCTTTATCTAAATATGAGAAGTTATTTGTGTTGGCATGAGAGATCTTCAAAAAAGTATATTATAATTTTAAAAATTACAAGACTGAACATATATTTTAAGACTGATGTAAGCCATATGTAGTTGCACAACAATTGCCATTTGGATAGCTCAGAGTGTCTGGAAAACAAAGATATTCCATCTGTACATGGCCCACATAATGACTGAGAGAGGAGCTTGAAAGCAAAGGCAGCGAAATTACCCTAAAAATATAGGGTTATCAGCACCTACATTATGGAAGAGGATGTAAATGCCAAAATAAATTGTCTCTTGTATTTGAAGATTTTTGACACTCAGACTTCACTGACATTGTTTTTTCTTTTGCAGCAGAAAACACAACAAAGTCATTGTGTGTTCTGCAAGAACACCACCAAAAATTCAAATCTATTCTGACATAGTTTGTTGTTTCTGGACCTATTAACTATGTTTCACTTGGACCCTGACAACACAAGGTCTTACTGAGCACCTGAGGAGGTATCTCAAGGCACCTGAAACACGGACGATAACAGGCCAGACAGCTGCACATACAGCAGCCATCAGATGTGATTAATTGATCTCTGGCTTATTGCTGTTTAGAGCTAGCACTGTAGATCAGACTCACGTAAAGCTCTTTGACTTTGAGGGAAATGAAGTACACAGTGTATTGCTTGAAACTGCATGAGGCTACTGTGCTATTGCTCAAACTTACAAACTAAACTTTAGCTGGTATTAATGACCAATTTGTAGGATAGGATACTTGTTTACTGGCTTAAAGATTTATAGCAAGTAATCGACTACAAACTACATGGGTTTAACAGCTGCTGTGGGTATTTTACAATCTCTGCACTTTGACGTTGGAACTTTACGAGATCAGTTTGCAGAGCAAGTGCCACACACACCACAGGACCAGTTTGGCATCTAAGGGTGGGGAATCAAATGCAGACAAGTTTGACGGTGATGGGGCTCTAAGACTTTATGTGATTGCTGACAGACTCACATCCTGCCCATCAGAACAGATGCGTACACAGCTGTTTGTGAACCCTGTGGCATTTTACTGAAGAGAGACTGCCATGATCCTGGAATGTGTGAAAGAGCTGCAAAGCTGAGCTTCACTTATCCAAAACACTTTTGACATGTCCTTGGCAATTGAAGTCACAGTACACTCATTTTGTATGGAGTGAGACTTCCCCTACACAGTTTCTGAGAGTCACTGACATTAATGGACTTGGCAAGCTAAAGGCAAACATTTTAAAATGCTGGATGTTGCCTGTCTCAATCTGCCAGGATGAGAGGTCCTTTTTTTAACGATTTAAAAATAAGTTACCAGCCACAAAACATAAACCACAGAAATGGCTCTTCTCACGTTCCCTCCTGGCTGTGTAAAGTGAACTTAATAAAGGTCTTGATTTTGTAAACAGTGCACCATTTTAGGGATTTAGAGTTTGCCTACTTTATGTCATAAAAGAAGGTCATGAAAGGTCTTTGTGTTCAAAGGAAAGTAAAAGAGATAGCGTTACAGTTGCATCTGAGCCTTTAAATTGATTTTTTTAAACTCAATTCATGTAATACTTCTCCGTCTGACATGATAACAGTGACAGCTGTTTGGTTAAAAAAATGATCTCTGTGAAGAAGTTTAGTCTCCTATGATTCTCAGTTCAAGGTTCAATTTCTTTATTTCAATGTTGCAATTGATAGCTTAGTTTTACACTTACTCTACTAAAACAGTTACGGCAGCTATGGCAGTTTCCTTTACACAACACAATTGGAACCTGTTACTGTATGTATATCAGATTATTCACAATGCATCTCTCTGTTGTAATAATACTGTTAATAACCCTATCATGTGATAAACATAAAGTAACATAAAGTAATAAAGCTACACAATCCCTGTATCTATCTATAAGATGTCTCAGTAAACTTGCTCACAGGGTGAGTTTACAAGGCCTCCATATGTGTTTTGTCCTTCATATGTCTGAATGCCTTGTACGGAGGAAATAAGAAGAGTTTTGCTTTGGGATGTTGAACTCTGCAGCTAGTATGACATCCAGTATAAATGTTTGTAATTTTTTCGTTTTGAGTCCTTTTAACCTCTCTCTCTCTCTCTCTCTCTCTTTGTGTGTGTGTGCGCGCACATGTTTGTGTGTGTTGTAAAATCTGTGAGCAACCTTTTTTTATTACCAATCATGACACACAGTGTATGTAAATCTTCAGCTTTGTAAATGTCATCTTCAAATGCCTCTGCATATAAAGCTCTCAGGGATATCATCATCAATGTCACTGTAGCATGCCTACAGCCATAGCTGATGCAGCAAATCTATTTATAACACCCCCCCCCCCCCACACACACACACACACACACCCCCGCCCCATCCTAGCCCCCTAAATGCCCCTGGGGAAAACAAAACCATTCTGCAGAAATAATCTCAAACATTCACTCCTAGGAGACAGGCTGCTTTCCTAATGCTGTTTCAAAGGGTCAGACCAAATATC
The DNA here is from genome assembly GCA_017657215.1 of Limnothrissa miodon. Taxonomy (NCBI): domain Eukaryota; kingdom Metazoa; phylum Chordata; class Actinopteri; order Clupeiformes; family Clupeidae; genus Limnothrissa; species Limnothrissa miodon. The sequence continues at coordinate 16,506 of JAGFZM010000685.1, forward strand.
TTTGTTTAGATATCATTCATTCGTTAATTTTTTTTTCTTCCAGACACTGTATTGCTTACCTTTTCTTTTATCTTAGCTTCCCTTTCCACTATTATTGTGTCTAGAAGAATAGAAGAGAAGAAGTGGAAGGAGCCTGTGTGTTGATGCTAGCTGATTTGCTCTAGCTGAGCAGATTCAGCCCACATCTCTTTCTGCCTATCTGCGGTGCTAGTGTAACAGGAGCAGTCATGCCGGTAATCCACATGCCGAGGGTATGAGATACATCTTATTTGACAGTGGGAAATCACACGTCTTAAAACCGTTATCTGCTCGCTCTGTGTGAGTTGGAGAAGGCTTTGGAAACACCTTGTTGAGAAAGAGAACATTCAGAGTGATTCGAGCACTGGTCTAAATCTAAATTTAGGGTCTACCTGCTGTTGTCACCACCAATACACCTCAACCACGGGCATCTGACAAGGACTGCACAACCAGCGCCGCCACACTTCCACCTCTCCTAACCAGAGACTTTCCAAAACACTCTACCCTATTCACCCCTTCCCCTCTGGCAGGAAAGAATACACAACTCTCACCTCCACACACACTGCCAACCGGTGACTTTCCACTGCACTCTGCCTCACCTCCTCCTCCTCCCCCTTATCCACCCACACCCTCCCACGCACATAGACCCCGCTTTCAAGGCAGACCAAGTGAGAGCCATTGAAAGCTCAAGCCCAAGGTTGTGGCTTATACTGTAGATATACTCTGCGGCATATAAGATTGGAACATTTACAATTTTAGTCTAGTTAATCTCACTGTGGAAAACACCATAGCTGATACCAGCCCCAAATGGTCCCCCTGAAAGAACTTTGAAAAATTCCAAAACAAATGTTTTATTATTGCTATTTTCAAATGATCTCACTTAAAGATCATTCATCAAGGGAGTTGTCCACCATAGTACCTACTCTACTTGACTACTACTACTACTACTACTGCTACTGCTACTACTACTTCTACTACTACTACTACTACTACTACTACTACTTGACTTGTCTACTAAGTCTACTCAGATCAGTTTTCCTTGAGTTGGTTTTTCATTACAAATGGGTTTGACCAGGTAAGTCTGAAGTGGGTGTGGTTAGCGGGTCAAACTGTGACCGGCTACAGTAAACCTTGCAACATGCCTATGTGCTAACTAAACTACTAAACTTAAACGAAACCAATCAGTGGCTGTCAGCCTGTTTATATCAAGTTTCATATCAACTTGGCTGGAATAGAACCTGCCACTTGGCACCTGGCACCTGGTTCAAGGTACAATCTCCAGAGGAAAAGCAAAAAAAGTAGAGTAGAGCCAAGCACAGTAAGGTTGAAAAGGTGTAGTGGAAAAGTGCCAATACGTTCTGTTGGTAGCCGTTGTGTCAATTGGATGTGTTTTGAGAGATATTTGCAAGGTCCTCTGATGACACTGTAAATGTAGGGTGTTTAAAGTATAGACTGGAGGGTGAGTTTAGAGGAGCCTTGCGGAGGACAGTGCAGTATGTGTACTACGTACCCAGCGAGGTACCTACAATAGGGATCACATGAATAAACTGGAGTGGTCTGCCAATGAAGCTGCACTTTACAAGAAAGGGTGAATCAGGCTCTGCTTCCCTGGCTGGCTGGGGCCTGTCATGGCCAGTGTTCTCTTCCATGCTGTAGTATGTTAGGGAGGCAGCTCTAGGGAAAAGGAAGGAATGATGGAGAACTAGAGAAGCTGGTGAGAAAAACTGGCTTTGGGGTGGGCAGGAAGCTGGAGACAATAATATCAGCTGCAGATAAGAGAACCCTCATCAGACTGTAGATAAACGTGGAATAGGTCTCCAGATTTAGCTGTGAAAGTGTACAACCCAAGTATACCCCATACAGACACATCTTATCATCTTGTGTACACTGTAGCATATGAAGTGTGTGATTTTTTAAGCTGCTGGGACCTTGAATTTCCCCTTGGGAATCAATAAAGTATCTGTCTATCTATCTATCTGTCTGTCTATCTATCTATCTATCTATCTATCTATCTATCTATCTATCTATCTCTATCATCTAATGAAGAACTCATTAGGACTTTTAGTTTAGAGTCCCTGGTAGCTTATGCAAGAATGTGCTTAGATTGACAACAAAATCATCGTCTGGGTTTTGATATTAGTTTCACTGTACATTATCTAAAAGTGAGCGCGAGTCAGAGTCCTGTTCTTGACCTAATGAGTATTGTCACTTGGTGCTGAATCAGTATCTGTTACTTTGGCATCACATCAATTATAATTTAGACCTCCTCACTGCGATCATCACTAAGCACTTACATGACACAGCAGACAACATTATTGAATATGTCTTTGCATGTAAAAAGCCTTGCAATGCCTTCTTGTTGTGACCATCCAACAACTCTACAACGTGCAATAGAATCAGTGGATGACCAGAGATGAATTAGATATGACTAATGCATAAATGTTTAAGTAATGGCAGGATGACTTGAGTCTTTTGGTCAAATCCCACAGTGCCTCCTATCTAAAGCTTTTATGAGCTCAATGTGATAAGGATGGGTACAGCCAGACAGTGATCCCAGAGGAAAGTGCCAAGATGAATTTACATCCTAAAGTCTTCCCTAGGTCCAGCCCCGAGGCTACTTTGGGTTTTGGACAACGACCAATGAGATTACTCACACTTGAAGCACCTCAGGTCATTTGAAGGACCTTGGATGTTGAACTCACATGTGCTCTTGAATCAGAGTGGCACTGCTGTAAACATGAGATGCTCTTTCATCTTTGCTTATACTACGCAGCTACACCACAGAGTAAACAGGTCTTGCTATTATTTACAGCATTTTGTGTTGACATAAATTATGTTATTAATATAAAACAGTATTATTTTCAAGTAAAACAATAATAACTGGACACAGATTGCTATACACTTTATTGTCTTGGATGACAATGACATGGCGATAAAAATCCTAAAGAGAAAAAAACAACACACCCTCCCCTTTTTTGGGGGAAAAAAACGAAGGAAAGAAAGAAAAGAAAAATGGCCGTTTTCCTGTTCATCAGCCAGCGGCCTGTGACAAGAGAGCAAAAAAGGCATGTCAGGGCACCAAACAGACCACTGCTGGCTTGCCGCTGACAGCCAAGGCGCCAAGCCAATGGGAGCGATCGGAGGGCAGAGCGATCCTCTGTCAACAAGAGGAGCCTTACAGCAACTATGGGAGGAGGATTCAGTGCAAACTCCTGGCTGCTGCTGCAACCCACTCTGGATGGACATGTTTGTTTGTTTTTATTACGCAAAGGAGAGAATTCTCTTTAAGAATTTGTCTTAAACGTTAAGTCACACCAAAGTGGTGGACATAGCTAGCAGTGTATGTACTTTATGAATAGATCATTTTATTTGGTGTTGTCTTGGAAATAAATAAAGAAATAAAATCTTTAGCAAGTGGAGGAAGAAGAAGCAGCAACAAAAACGACAACAACAACAACAACAACAACAACAACAAAAGAAAGAAAAGCTCCCAAACATATTGTAGAATGTACAGGACTGTCTGCCTCCTCCTCTTGACATGGGTGGTTGCAATGCTCATCTTTCCAGGTAGGCTGATGTTTTGCTCACTTCTGTACATGTGCATGCTGACTGGGCTGCTGAGGCATTAAAGAACACAGATTCCCATTTGTGAAAATGCCTTCAAACTCTACTGGAGAAGGCAAGGAAGTCTTTTATCCTCATGCTTGTTTGGCTCTTGGTCATTGTATGGAGAGAAGTTTGTTATAAGCGTGACAATGTAAGTTGAAGAGTTGATTCAGTGAATACTGTACTCTAATTAATATTAAGTATGGCAGTTATTTGATATTATTAGAAATCATCTGGCTAGTGTGAAACCGTGTGTGGGACTAATTCAGGCTACACATTCATACTGACATGTCTATCCTGCATGTCCTATTTAATTTATCACAAAAAACAATGGATTCAACTCAGTTTTATTTATACAGTGCTTTATACAAAAGTCATGTCTCACAGAGCTTCACAGCAGAGAGAGCCCATGATTCAATTGGGGCAACATACAGTAACTTAATAACTACATGACTTCACCCTTTAATGCAAATGAAACATTATTCATTTATGTTAAATAAAGATCCAGTTGTGAAGTTGGAGAGGAGGTCTGAACAATTGCTCCACGTGGCCTTAAAACATTCTACAGCATGACTGAGGCTTGCACGCAATTACACAATGACCCCAGAAGGACCCGCACAGGCCATGACATTGCCGAGTGCAAGATATTCCTTTTTTGGTCAATGACATCAGTGCGCTGCAGACTAACCCTTTAAAAAAAGTTTGTTTTTCGACCAATCATAGCACTTCTCTGTGAGGAGTCTCTGACAACACACCCAGGAGACACAAAGCACTAAATGAAAACTGACAGTCCTGGACCAGCTGCATCTTCTGATTGGGTGTAAAAATGACCTTGCTTGTCAGGGGGAAAGAGAGACAAGAAACACACACACACACCAACAGAGAATCGGTGAATAGGGGCATTAATATCACCTCTTTGGGTTTGACCTCTGTCCACGACAAAATACAATTGTTTTAAGTACATATTATAATGCCACACTGGACATGGCATGGACTTTTAAAAAGGCAACCAAAATCATTGTGGGGAATTTTAGAATGTACTGCAATGTATGCTACTGTTATTCACTCATTAAGACAAATGGACATCTGGGCAGAGTATGGTCATGTCTGGCTTACAAACTCGTGTATTAGGAAGCTGATTAATCAATATCACAGGGTGAGAGACAATTAAGTGTGTGTGTGTGTGTGTGCGTGTGTGTGTGTGTTGAGGGGGTGTTTGTAAGTGCATGGCAGGGTTGTAAGAACACACAATCAGACATTTATTTATGGATATATCATTATTCTGAGAAGGTATTAATTTATGGGAGTTATTTATGTATTATATGAATGTAGGTCAAGCATCTAATCAATGCCTTGCAAATAAAAGAGTGCACATTCATTTGGTCTGTACTTTACCCATCAGTTTCTGTGATACATTGTAGGAAGTCCTTGAAACAGATTCCATGAGCTGCTAACAGACCATACATTTTCTTGAAATGTTTCCATAGAGAGAGAGAGAGAGAGAGAGAGAGAGAGAGAGAGAGAGAGAGAGAGAGAGAGAGAGCACACACACACACACATTTTATTATTTCACATGTATAATTTATAAATAATATGTATATGTTATCATGCACAGTTTTTGTATTTGTCATTCTGGTCAAAAAGCAGTTTTCAGATGTACATGTTAGTGAAAATACAGCTGTTTTTACAGAGCCAAAAGTAACTCAAAGGACCTCAAAGCTCAAAGGAGAAGTCTATTACACCACCTGGGTATCCTGCACCCAATAGACTGCTGTGTTGTACCTTATAGCAGTTCAGAATAGTTATTTGCTTCCAGACAGAAACAAGTGACACGTTTCTCATCCGGGCCAGATTCGGGACAGATTTGGCCCAGTTGTGGTGCAGACTGTGGTCAAGGCTAAACCGATCTCATGGTCCCATCTGGACGAGTTGATGGAGGTGCTGGTGCTTTGTTCTGTGAGACACCATCAAGTGCTGCAGCAAGGTGTGAAATGCACATGTGAAAGCTTTTGAAGTGTATGTCTGTGTGTATGTGTGTGTGTGTGTGTGTGTGTGTGTGTGTGTGTGTGTGTTAGATTGTGTGTGTGATGTGTGTACAGTGTGATGTGGGAAGTCTAACAGTTAGAGGTTGATGATAACCTGTGCACCATAAAAACTTTCTTTTGATGTACCAATATGAGTCATAGCTGCTATTTTCTCTCTTAGTTGAAAATCTAAAATACCCAACACATGTTATTGAAATGCAACTGCGTTTGACTGAATAATATTTTAAAATGATATTGCAAATCTGGACATACTCTACAAGTCTGGGCACTCTCGATGGCTGGCATATGTTTATTTGGCTTTGTGAAGACAGTTTGTTTACAATTTCAATCTATTGGTTTTTGTCTTTCATTTCTGTTTGCTGATGGGTCGACTAACGTTTTCTAGTTGCGGAATCCTAAGGCTTCTTAGAGTGCCCTGACATCGTACTGCATCAAAATACAATACTAAAAGTTGTATTTTTAGCTCTGATGTGAAATATTAACCCTTGTCGTTTGTTGTCATAAACACAAGAATTGATCTGCCGTACACTGCAAATCTGTAATGCCTTTGATGTCCTCAAATACTGAAATCCCAAAATAAGGTAGTACTGTGGGTCCCAGCCCCAGAGACATTGCTTGTGTGCTCAAGTGAATCACGCCATTAAAAATGGGTGATTTCCCATTATTCATTCAGTGAGCTATACCTCCAAAGCAGACAGTGATGGCCCATATGGTGACCTTCACATGATTGCCCAGTTCTGTCCTTGGGGCTTCCCAAGCCTCTGAATCTGAACCCGAAACAGATGGTGGCACCAGTGCTTGACATATTGAATCTGATGGTGACATGAAGGCTTATGTGGGCATTATCAGGGAGAAACACACTAGGATGCCACATGTTTACTTCCAAAGCCTGTGGTTTCACTGTCTGACTCCCATGGACTTTTATCAGTTTAGAAAACTTTTGTGGCTAATGATTGACTGTATCTTCTAGTGACTGTGTCTAGTGTCGCCAAAAATATATATTTTTGGGGTGACGTGTGTCTTTTCCACAGTTCTTGATTGATGATGCTCATCTTCAGTATTGGTCTAAGGATTTATGGAGTGACAAAGTAGCACCTGGATGTTGACACAGAAACAAATGGTGGTGTTTGGTTGATAGTCTGCATTTCCGGAGTCCTCTCAATATTGAATGTTATCATGTATCATGTTATGACTACAGTCATCACAATCGTCATCATCATCACCACCGCTCTCAGTTTGTCATTTGATTTGGTGTGTTACACGATGATGCTGCACCAATTAGCCCCCTAAGTGTAGCAACAAGTGGCCACACATGTACCTTTCCGACATGACCTTTGTGTCTTGCCACAGCTTGCAATGAGTCATTATTATATTCAGTAATTTAATGAAGAGTCTGGATTCAGAGGGCACCCTTAAAATACCTCTCGCTTGACAAACCACCAGAGACGGATGACTCGGGGTGAGGTTGACTAACGCAGCAGAGGGCCACAGTGCCTCACAGCCCAGCGCAGCTCACCAGGCACAGTCCTTGGCTAGCTGGGGTTATGTAATTGTGAATGTGTGCTCAGCCGTGCCTGCCCCATGGCCCTGCCATGCGCACTGTTTTTTTGGGACATTGCAGAGACTCATACCTAAAGCAGCATTATTCTCAGCGTTTCCTCGTTCTTACACTAGCAGGAACTGGGAAACCTCATTGAGGCAAATGGAGAAAGGATTGTTGAATTGTTTTACTGTAATTGTTTTAAGGATAACGGATTGTTTAAATAACCATAACCTTAAGCATTTCTAATTTAGCAATTCTACACGATTGTAAAATAACTAATTAAAGTTCCCTTGAAGGTATTGTCGGCAAATCTAAGTAGTCAATAACACTAGCTCCATATAAACTGTAACAGTGACTAACACAGTATATCTACACAGCCTAGGTACTGACAGTAAACAAAAAAAAACTCTTCCCACCAATCCAAGGTAACCACTGACATATGGAATGGGAGTTTGAGTGGTAGGGATTGGGCTGTGTTAACCTACTCTCTGGTGTTTTGTTTGGAAGTTGAGGACCAGCACAAACAAATCATTTCATCCATGATCAGGGAAATTACTGCAGTTAGTAAAGGTTATGCAGTATGCCTCTGTCTGTGGTATGTACATGCTAATGAAACAGGATCAAGGTCAGATAAAAGGTAGTCTAATTAACTTCCTCAAATGTCTTCAGGTAAAGAATATTTGGTAACACTTTATAATAACCATCCAGTACAAATGGTTAACTGATGCTTTATTTTGCAACTATAATAACATAGTTTATCACTTATAAATCATCAAATAATCATTTTTAGATAACAATCAATGGTTAGTAAATACATTACGTACAAACACTTTATTATCAGCTTATGGAAATCTAAACAATATATTTCTATATGAAATACTAAATATATATGTTTAGTGATATCCTTGTTTCAATTTATTTTATATTAATAAACTAAATTTTTATTGCAAGCATTGTTGCTATTAATGATGCATTGACTGTTTGTTAATGATTATAAAGTTTATTGTAGACCTTTCCAAACACCTATGTCTACTATATATGTTGATTAACTATTGAATTATAAATGATGTTCAGTTGATTTACAGTTAGTTAGAAAAACCATAACAATTGGTTTTTCAGATGGTTATTCTAAAGTTGGGTCCTGGTCTTTGAATTATTAGTACTTTAACTATAAATTATGTTCTATTCATTCACAGTTAGTTAGTTAAACTATAACAATTTGTTTTTCAGATGGTTATTCTAAAGTTGGTTTCAATGATAATAACCAATTTGTAAATAATCTAAAACACACCTGTAAACAGTTCAATCTCTGGACTTGGCACCTGTTCGTGGCTCCCTCACACGGCAGCGGTTCTGCAACACCACTCATAGCCACTGGCGATTTTGCCATGTTTCACACTTTATAAGGGAATACACTTGCTACAGACATAGGTGCCTTTACCAGTGGCAACTCATGATTGTTTTGGCTGGGGAAGCCCATTGCCATAAGTTTCACGATAGCGGGTGTAGCCTGTAGCCATATAGGCTTATGGGTTCTAATTTGAAATCAGCCTTGATTTGTGTTTTGTAAAATCCTAACGACGTTTGTTGTAGCCTATAATAAATAAATGTGCTTAAAAATATATACAGGCTAATTTAATAAAAATATATACAAACAAATATTGGAGTGCATGCAGGGAAACATTAAGGCTAGCTTTTTGAGCTAAGCAGCTAGCTGTCAACCAGTTTCAGTGCCTAGTGCCAAGTTGAGTATGATCATACTTCCGTGCTGTTTTTCTTTGCATAATTGACACTACTTTTACATGATAGCATAATCAATAGCATAAAAGGCTATCAATCCAGTAACCTAAAATTTCTGATTGATTGATTGATTCACAAATGACCAAGAATGGTATCACAGGGCCGTTGCCATGTGAGGGTGCCATAAACACAGATTTTTTTTTATTATTTTAGATTATTTACAAACTGTTTATTAACATTGGAACCAACTTTAGAATAGCCATCTGAAAATCATTTATCATTCAGTTACTAATGATTCAAAGACTAGGACCCAAAACAAATTGTTATGATTTTTCTAACAGAAATCAACAGAACATCATTTATAGTTCGATATAGTAGACATCTATTAGGTTTTATGTTAATAGATTTGGAAAGGCCTACAATAAACTTTATAATGATTAACAAACAGTCAGTGCATCGTTAATAGAAACAATACTTGCAATAAAATAAATAGTTTATTCAAGCAAATTGAAATCAGGATATCAGTAAACAGATACATTTAGTATTGTATATGTAAATACATTGTTTACATTTCCATAATGCTTATTATAAAGTGTTTGTAAGTAATGTATTTAGTAACTGTTGATTGTTATCTACAAATGATTTATTGATGATTTATAAGTGATTAACTATTTTCTAGAGTTGCAAAATAAAGCATCAATTAACCATTTATACATAGTTATTATAAAGTGTTACCGAATATTTATGCATTTACTTTAGAAGACAATGTTACCGTTAATTGTCTAGTATCAATTAGTTCAGGGACATTTTTCCCTGGAGCACCTTAGGGTTAAGTGTCAGGATTCCAACCCATGATCTCCAGCTAGCCAGGTAACCTTAACCGCTGCCACTGCCCCTGGCCTTTTCCCAAGCCCTTAGCCTTAGTCCCTGACTTTACATTGGCCAACGAAAGATGAACGGTCCTATAGCAGGCTTCCTGTATTTAACCTTGACTCTCTTTGAGCTGTGTAATCCTTTGGTTGACCTTATTCTGTGAGAGAAAAAGCTGCCACGCTTGTCAAATGTGACTAAATCCACCGCTCATGCTTTTTGACTATTTGTGTCAGTCAGATCCATGTCTTTTGGGAAATGAGGAACAGTCTGAATGGAACAATCAGTCTGCCCTTTTGTTCAGAACACACAAAGCTGCTTGAATTTGTAAAAGTATATTTTTTGTGGAAAGTCTGCTGTTATTTCAAAGCACTAACTCATTTGGTATGCATAACTGAAGGCTTGGACCAGTGGCTGTCACCATCAATGTCATGTCTTGTTCGTACTGAAGCCTCAGCTTGCTATCTTTGTCCAGAAAGTCACACAGACAGCTGAGTGAGGCCTTGGGCTAAATGGACAGTGGTCGGCTGAGTAGAGCTACGTGTCACACACAGAGAGGGAAATATTGCTATGCACAGCTCTCCTGTCCATTCAATTACACTGCTGTGCACTACATCTCTCGCCATGTCCATTAGAAGAGTCCGAGGAAAAGATAATAATTTGTGTAGTTTCATTTCACATGTGATTGACCAGAGAGACACTTAACCCTTTGGAAGGATAGTAGGATCCGCTAGTTTTGTCCACTATATGTGAGGCACAGATTCACCACACCACCAGAGATTAACCCTACATAGAGATGTAACCAATTTACAGCTGGGAGAAGTGTGACAAATGCAAAAAGATTGCCTTGTCCAAGAGCACAACATGCAACATCAACTCACTAGTGTGAACCAGAAACCCACCGATTGTCTCCCTCCATGTCCTCCATTAGACTCCAGAGGAAATAAAACGACTAGATCTTTTCCACAAACTGGTCCAAGATAAACAATGCACTTCTTTACAGTAACTGCTGCCTAAGGGGAAGGTCTTTGTGAAACTCGGCTGTGTAAAACAAAAAACGGGGATGTGTTCGTTTTTAAAAATCCTTTCTTTCCCACCCTGATTCAGAGAGGGACCCAGCGACAGAGACGAACTGGGGTTAGCAACGCTGCAGTGGCTGTTGCCCATCTGATAGCTGCACAGTGTTGCTGCTGACCTCGGGACAAACACATTGCTTAGAGCAGGATGTCAGCCTCTGCCATGCTCAGAGCCTCAGTGCCCAAGGTAGACCTCCACTGTGGTTGGGTGTGAACACAGCACCTCAGATATCGAATGGAATTTTAAAAATGAATGGAAAACAAACAAACAAACAATCAAACAAACAAAGAGATATTGTGTCTCGGGGGAAAGGCAACTGGGATTCATGTCTGTTGCAGACATGGTTCTGATCTGGTCCCGATTTGCCAGATGAGGATTGGGTCTTGTTCAGAACGTGCTGCCAGCTGGACTGACTGTGCCGATGATCACCTGGCAAAGGGACGTGTGCTTGTGTGTGAGAGCATGTGTTTTCAGGTTCGTTTTACAGCTTCAGCCGTGTCGCTGGCACCACTTGAGACGCGCAGTGCAGGACACACCAGGATCCACAGCTAAAGCAATGGTGCAAACAACAAGGCTTTCAAAACCACACAAAAAAGACTCTTTCATATTGTAAAATGTGCCCCGTGGGTGATGGATTTCAACACAGAACACACACACAGATACAAACACACACACACACACACACACAGACGCACACACTCAAGGTGGGTAGAAGCAGGGTATTGGAATTCAATGCCATCACAATGATTAAGTGGCTGCAGCGCTTCAGTTTGCTCGGGACTACTCACGGAGACCCAATTACATCCTTGAGATATACAGCACAGCAGAGACCATTCTAATAGGCCTCATGTTTGCCTCAGGTCTCATTTGGATGCGTATTATCTCACAACCTTTTGGGACGCTTGCTGAAAATCTGGAGAGATTAAAGGTGTGTGTGTGTGTGTGTGTGTGTGTGTGTGGAGGGGGTGGGTAGCATATATGTGTGTGTGATCTTTATTCATTTTTGATGTTAATAATTCTATTTGAAGTAGTCCTTTTTGTTGACCGCTTGGGTGTTCAGGGTGCATAATGTGCCTGAGGAGTGTTTCTTATTTTATCAGCACACTTCAAAATGATGTGTGACAGGATGCAATTAGAGACAATAACATGTACCTACATTTTACATACAACTTGGCAGTATTTTAGAAAGCTGCCATATATTGAAATATAGTGGCGTATAATGATAGCCTGGCTTGCGCAACAAAGTTCATAGGAGCTTAGTCTGGCCATCCTACTAAACGTCTTCCGGGAGGCGGGCTTAACCTGCGTCCATCAGATGCCTCTGTATACTATTTGACCACCAAATAGCTGGTTGGTGACCTAACTGAAATAGCAAAAAATATAAAAATATCAATCCTTTACTCTTTCATCCATGTAAACAGATACCTTGGGATCTTACTAGCCAGAGTATTGTCACCTATTTTGAATTCACTTTGTATTATTTATTAAAAAAAAAAAAATACATGTATTATTCAAAGCATCCACTTTTCCAACAAGTCACAGGAAAAGAACATGTTGTTAATGGCATCAAAAATAACCTCATTCTGATACAGTGGATGAAAATGTTATTGGCTGTCGTTAATAATAACACTTGCACTTACCCTGTGACAACTTGGAAAAGTGTCTGCTCTTAAATGCACCCGCTGTTTGTTTTTGGTTTTCATAGCCTGCGTATCTTATAAAGATTGTTTTTACAATGACCTGGGAGAATGAAGAGCTAGCAGGTCATGAGGAGATATAAAACTGTGTTTACAAACCACACAATACTACTTACCGCCCCTTCACTGGCATCCAAGGAGGACAAAATTGGTCTCCAATGAATCAGACTCTAATTTGCTGTCATTAATAACACCTGTGCGAACCCTACCACTTCTTGGAAAAATGGCTGCTGTGAAATAGGCCCATTCCAAACAAAACCTCTCCCTTGCTGGCGGAGAAGAAAGAAGAAGAAAGGGTGTGTTTTGGTGGGACTTGGTTGATTGGTGGCAGGTGCATTAATCAAGCCAGCTGTAGCTCATCTCGCCTGATTTGATAAGCTTCATGCTTCAGCCCTTGCGTCATAAAGCGTTTCTTTTTTTTTTCCTCTTGTTTTTGTTCCATGGAGTCCTAAAGCATATTTATTTTTTGTTCTCACCTCTGTATTGTGCCTCTGGAACAGTTTTATGAGAAATACAGTGGTAACACTTCAGATTAGCATGCACATATTTGCCATTATCCTACTAACATGCAAATGAATTGACATATGTAGCTTTAGGATTTGTTACACTAAATATACCATCTTTTAATATTAATGCAGGACACCTTCTCTTCCTGTTGCACCAGCACCTTACAAGCCCCATACCCCATACTATACATATTAATATATGATTCATATACAACAACAAACTTACTCACTGCTGATAAACAGAAATTTTGGAGTGAATTATGGGAGGTAATGGTCTGTTATGGGTAGAAGAAAATCATAATAAGGTATTAATAGGCATAAGCAGAATAAGATATTACGTAAGTACTGTAGGCCTAAGTGATTTGTAATGACTATCAGTAGTCAGTATGTTATCAGTTAACAAGCAGTTAGTTAATGGCGGTCTGTGTGTGCTGGTATAAAGTGCTACTGAGAGGATATAGAAAAACTAATAGATTTTATAACTTCTATTTAGAAGGTTAGGGTTAGTGGTTAGGGTTAGTGGTGTTGTGGTTGCAGATGTTTGGTATTAGGTTTTAGAAGAGCTGGACCTAATTAATTTGCAACAGGATTTGTGTGTGTGTGTGTGTGTGTGTGTTGCTTGGCAGTGATGTCTGACTCTGCACAGCCAAGAACAGTGCTGGTGGCAGGCTCACGGGTAGGTTCATCTGTTGGGGTGACTGGAGGATGGATGTGCAGACACAAGGTGTGCCTTGGCCCCACTGCACATATTATCAATCTCCAGGAAACCTTCAGGGAAGCCTCGAGCCAAGCTGAAAGATGTGATTCTTCTTTCTACATCACTTTGAGACACAAAGATTTCATTTGCAGTGAAGTTTTTTTCATACAAGAAAACGGAGAACATTTGCACATGGGCTCGGGATGGTTACTCTCTTCCAGTGAACGTTTAAATAGGCCTACATAGGACTATATTAGTGATATTAGACAAGTATTAGTCATATTGTGAAGTTACAGTAGTTTACTATCCAAAGTAAGCCCAACAAATTAGGCCCATGTTCATCACCAGTTCAGGCTTCATTTAGTTAGCTCATTGCTAAAGCCTCATTACAACTGTTTATGTAAAAGCTAATTACAGACACTCCATCTCACTCCATATTGTGGAGTTTTCAATAGGAAAATACAACTACATTATCTATCTATCTATCTATCTATTTATTTATTTCTTCTTTCTTCCTTTCTTTTTAACAGAAGACAGAGTTGCCAGTGGACAGAAATAAGCGGTAGCTAACAATTCAGGGCTTGCTTCATATTTAAAGCATATAGGT
>JAGFZM010000685.1:30921-50622 GCA_017657215.1 Limnothrissa miodon
TATGTGAGTTATCCAGTTCACATGGTATTTTGATTTCTGTTGCCCCATTTATCTCAGTTTGAAAGGGTCACCTAGCCCTGAAACCCCTGCTAGCAAACTCCATTTTACTTTTTTGTAGAGGCATTATGAGGGCGTGGAACGTCCTCTATAACAGACAGTGTAAACAGACAGGGTGCAAAGTGTTCACTTCAGGTGTCATGCTTGTGCTCATAGCCATGTGGCTGTATCGTTCCTTAAATAAGCTTGTGGGAATAAGCAGTTTAAAAGCCCTGCCTTTCCTAATTATCCGAGGTCTATTCCCTCTGCTGTGACGAGAGAAACTGTTTTTATCTCTTGACTCCAGGGCTGTGGCGTCAAGCAGCCAGCTCCTGGACTAAAAGACTTTTAGCTCTTCCGTCCTCTTCATCTCACCGAAGGTGGTGTTGTAGTCTGAGACCACGGGTGGTGATATGAGCTGAGTGTTTCTAAATAATATCAGGCCAAATGTTTTTGTATGAAAACAGGTAAGCCATGAACCAAAGGACATGCTATTGAATTAACCATGCTGATGTAATTAAACCTATTCATTAAACATCACAGACACATCAGTAACGACGACACTTATTTAGGTACCAATGAATAATTAAATCTTTAGAGTTGGCAATAGAATATAGTAGGTAGTAAAGTAGGGTAAAGTAGGTAGAAATGCAAAGGTGTACAATACTAAATACATTTATAAATCGTTTCAAAATACTTTGTGTATACTTAGGTTAGTTCTATGACTTTTGTAATTTACCAAACGTTACATCCAGGTCATATGTTAGGGTGCATATCTCCTGTACAGTATTTGTCATTGGCCAAGTAATTAACTAGGAAATGAATTAAGGAGACAAGCAGTTTAAACCCATCATAAAAAAATGACTCTTTTGCTATTTAATGTCAGATAAGCTTCTTTTGTGGAGATGATCTACAGTACTTAACGCAGAGTTTCCGGGGCTCATGCTGGTCACTATGAATGCTAAAAGAGTTCCCACTGCCATTATAACCTTTCAGCCTCCATGGCGGCCTCTGTGTGTGGTTGTTAGGTAAAGGTATGTTATCTTGTGCTGGTGAAGTGCGATGTAGGTTATTATTAATAATTAACCCAATACTTCATTCACCTCCACACGCTGCAATCACTGTGTAAGTGTCACATTGTGACTGGCGCTAAGACTAGTTCTTCATTGTGCCTCCAAAGCCACCTCTCTGTTCTCTTGGTAGTCGGTGCGTGTTTGCACCCAAGGGTACAGCATGATTAGCACCATCATGTTTTATTCAGCCCGTTCGAATACCAGATTAACACTGAAGGTGAGAAACTGATCTGCTCTGCGCGCAATTTACTGTAAGCAATCTGTACACACGTGCGCAATATGGAAGTCCTTGACTATTGTATATTTAGACTAAGTTTAGTCCTTCTCTCTCTCATCGTGTGAACCTGACATCCTGTTAGCAGTAAAACACGTGGTAATGAACTTTGGCTACCCACTCATCCCTCTCTCCTCTCTAGGGCCAGAGCAGTGTTGAATGAGCTTGCGTGATAGAATAAGGTATTGGGGTTTTTTCACAGCCACATTTCATGTCAGCTCAGCATAATCATTACAAATGCACATTGGGGCCTTACTTAGTTTCTCTGACAGTTTTATGGCAAGCACAAAACTGCAATTTTGATAGTATCCACTGGGGGGCAAAGATGCACTGTCGACTCTCATTTCATTGTTTGACAATGACCTATTTTCAGAGACGACGTGCAGAAGCATTTGCCACATCCTTTTGAAATGAAAATGCGAGCACATTTCCATACACCCTATACGGTATCTAAGTTCAGAGCACTGTCCTTCTGCATTGTGTGCAACGTGTTTATGTGCCTGTGCGGAAGAAAAGAAAAAAAAAAAAAAACCCTCACTAAGCCTAACAGACTCATAGAATGACTTAGTAGTTCGTACACAGCATGAACACACTCTAATGCAAATGTCTCAGTGAAAATAGAAGACTATAAGCACACATAGAACCTGCTTTTTTAAAGGAAGAAAAAAACATTTATGGACACTTAAGTGGATTTAACATGGCCGTAAATAATCTACTTCAAGCACCCACACAACAACTTCAAAGAGATACAGCATGCAGATTAACATTCTCTTTTTACTGAAGGGGAGACTATTAATAGCTACTGGTCGGAGCAGACGGGCAAAGTGTATAGTTGTGAATGAGGCTATTTATTTCTTAAGGATTGTTTACTCCCCCGAGGAATAGCGGGCAAATGTCTCGTTCGGAATTACAGGTCATTTGACTTGTGGCTAATTGTTTATGTCCTCTGCAAAACAAACAAAACAAAATGAACCTGCGATGAACAGGGGGTGGGGTGAGTTGGTTAAGGGTTGTGTGTGTGTGTGTGTGTGTGTGTGTGTGTGTGTGTTAGGGGGGTGGGGCGGGGGGCGGAGGGGGGGTGTGTGTAATAGAAATATATTGGAGTGACACAGCGCGAATGAAGATTACTAAACCCATCCTATCAAAGCCCAGTCAATGCAGCAGAGCGGCTACAGAGGAGAGGAAGAGAAAAGGATGTGTAGTGCTAACTGGGCCAGGCGGAGACCACCCAGAGGTTGTCAGGATTAGACAGTGCAAATTGAAGTTGCCCTGGGCGTATTATAAATTGGCTGGAGGTTGGGGAGTCATGGTGGCTCTTAGGTCACCCTGGGACAACCCCCCCCTCCCCCACCATCACTTCCCTACTCCCCTCTTGCGCAAGATGGGACACTGAGCCAAGGCTGAGATTGCATAATTGAATTCTAATTCCCATACCACCCCTCAACACCCAAACCCACCACCCTACCCATCAGCCGACAAAAAAAGAGCACCAATAAGGATCCGTGTCAATAGTTTTGCTAACATATTAGGCCGCATTAGCCAAGAAATGGACTTTATGTAATTTAAGGCCTGAGTAATGGCTGTCTTAATTTTCTGCCCCTATGTGTTGAAATGGCAAAAGCATGTGGAAATAGCACATGGTAACCATAACAACAAAACTAAGGTAGCGAGTGTAGCAGACTAATAGCCCTTTGACTGTGGCAGTGATGCTGAGACAGTGGAGTGCTTGTCAAGGCCTCACAGCACAGAGAGAGAGAGAGAGAGAGAAAGAGAGAGAATAAGGGGACCACTGAACCTCTGAAATAAGAATGAGCAAAAAGGGCCGATTGAATTTTCTTAAGCTCAGCTCATGAAACACTTAGTATAGAAGCACTTCTTGATATGAGTGGTAAGCAAACTTTGCTTTCAAACCAATGTCAGGCCCTAGCTGGTAAGTCACCAATTAATAGAATAGAATTTCATAAGGTCACAATCTTCAGCTGATAAAAAAAAAAGCCCTGTGTGCACTGAGACATGCATGCATGATATTGTAAGTACTACACAGAGGGGACGCCATAGAGGGGAAGGTGAGGATGAGTCTAAAGGCAGGCCACTGATAGGGGTCCTTAAGATCATTTTAATATTATTGTAATTGTTTGGGGGGGGGGGGGGGGGCACAAATATTTCCCATCATAGGGCATTTCTCCTGGCACTCCTAGTACACTACTGCTGTGCGTGTAAGGAAGCAAAAGCAACCATCCATGACCAGGCACAAGTTTGATTCATTTGATGATTAGCAAATGTTGCGGTAAAGGCATAGTGGTAAACATTTACATTTGCCCATGTCACAGACATTTGTGCTCACAGTGCCTCAGCTACTGTAGGACGGGTGTGTTCTCTCTAGATACCAGCTCTGGGGATTGAACTCATGACCTTGATGATGAAAGGACCTTGGCCTGCCACTTGGTGCATGACATTCATCATTTTGTTCATAAATCCGTTTAAAATTGTGTTTTTGAAATCAGATCTAAAGCCTACTCTACAACACAGAAAAAAAAAAAAAAAAACCTGTGTGCAATTTCCCCACTGGATTTTTTTTCATTGGTATGAGAGCGGCATATTCCCCACCGAATGACATGTTTATTTAGACACTCCAACAGATGTAAACAATACTCTCAGCCCTCACTGTGTAGGTGTGATACGCCTCTGTGTACATGAGGGAGCACAGAAAATGAAGACACACAGTGTTTGTTTACTGATGAGTAACTGGTAAATAATTTCATCTACCAACACTGACTTATTTGGCAGAGCTCATCCCCTGGAAGAGAAGAAGTTCCACGTCTGGTCCCATATATCCACACACAATCAGCCATAGACGGGCTGAATAACACTAACATAGAACACATTGACTCTGCTGTGAGACTGTTAACGTCCATATGAGTTGATTAACCTGTGAATTAGCCAGTTAATATCAGCATGTATCAACAATCAAGAGAGGATATTTTAATGTTATCAGAAGAGGAGGTTATAAACACATTTCCGATTTCTGTGATGTAAAAAAAAAATCTTTGTAATAGGACAATACATTACGTCATTTTACATTTTATGTGTAAATAATCTGCTTATGTCTTTGCCATCAATCATACCATCTGTCTCTATCAAGCTAAAAACAGTGAAATTCAGACAGAAATCTGGCAAATGCCCTGGTTGGATTTAAGTTTTAATAAGGTGTAATTTTGCATATATTCAAATATCTCTAGTGTATTTTGCCAGATGCTCATTTTAGGGGGGTCTTTGTTTCCTGGTATTAACCAGTCATGTTGAAATATGCAGTTTCAACCTAATGGGAAAAAAATGTCTTTTCACAAAAATGGTCTGACATGGATTTATGAATTGTGAAGTTCCTGTACATAGTTCAGTTGGTCATTGGTTCAATCCCCTGGCAGTTACCTGACACTGGTAATATACAGAAAGATGTTTTATACAATGACGTGCCTAATGAATAAATGCACCGTTTAGTGTTATGACTCCATAATCCAAAATGAGTTACTTTTCTCATGAGACGCCCTGTGTTGACTGAGAAATTACTATAGGGATAATGAGAACAGATGTCCCTTCTATGAAAAAAAATCCTTCAAGTTATCACATAAAGTGAAAGAATATGCTCTAATGTTAGTTTGACTTAAGTCTTTGTGGTGTGTTTTGGCTTTGAATGGCTCCCTCGTGTGCGGCCTGTCAGTCAAAAGTAGTTTGCGTTGGGAGTTCTCAAAGCCACCTCTGAGACCTCACACCTCAGCTGTCTCCCCCAGACGGAGACAATGCAAACAGCTAATGTCATTCTGAATGCACGTACAGCAGGAAAGGATAGAAAGACAGAAAGAAAGAAAGAAAGAAGGAAAGAAAGAAAAAAAGACTAAAAGACATATAAAACATTCAAAATGCTACCAAACGGAGGAGTGACGGTGAACAGTCATGGGTTCATGTCGTGCCTTCAGAGCTTACAGTCCTTCAAATGACTGGTAGCTAGACGGGCGTTGTTCACCTGAGAAATCATGTAACACGACAGGCAGTTCATAATCCCCCCGGGAGATCAAAAAGGTAAGGTTCTGGAATGGGGGTTTGCTGTAATGAAAGCAAGCAGGTGACGTGAGACACCTACACACTCTCACCTAGCCCTGATTATTATTCACCTGCCCTGGCACCCGCAATTCAGATGTCAATCACCCCCCGCAGAGCAATTAGAACGTCGCCAGTGGCAGATCCAGCTACAAGCTAATCTAACGCGAAATGACGAGCTAGCGATGAGACGAAGTGAGTGAAAGTGTGTGTTAGTGTGTGCAAGTGTGTGTCTATGTGTGTGTGTGTGTGTGTGTGTGTGGGGGGGGGGGGTTTGTTGTCAGAAGCCGTGGTAAATTTAGCAAGCATACATGCTTTCTGTTTCGCCCTTGTGGAGTTGGAGGGCCATCCAAGCACATCAGCGCTCCAGAGAAGAAGATGAGACAGAGAGGCGCAGCACAGCACTCTGTCTCTGGCTAATTGGGAAACTCCTGCCAGACACTTTGACTGTGTTTACAATGTGTTGTTTGCTTCTGCTGCCTTTAAAAAACTTCATTGCTTGAGTGCAACATTTTCTGAACACCCACATCCCCTCACAGTAAGGAGATGAGTAGGGTGTGACCTATTTTTGACTGATATCCTAGAAAGGTTTGCTGAAATTCCTTCTGCATTTTTTATGTGGTAAATATAATAAAAAACCTATTTGATCTATAGATTAATAATGCATGTATAGGACTAAAACTAAATAAAATAGCTAGTGTGCTAATTGCTGTTAGACAGAGAGAGACAAAAAAATGTAGTGGGAAGAATAATATTTTTTATAATTTCCTCTAAGTACCCAAACTTATGTTATGATCTCACTCTTATTTGTGTATTTTCTTTGTGCCTGATTGATTGTCAGTGTTAAGAATAATAATAAAAAAATAGCGGGCAGATTTTCTTGTTATTTTTTGATGGCCGTAGAAGAACTCATTTTGAGAAGAAAATGAATAGTGAATGAATTTGCCACTTCCTTGTACACTTTCAGAGAGGCTATTGCATTTTCAAAGTGCCCATTATTAATTTGTGTCAAATCTCAACAGGGAAAGTCAGGCTTCTACTACATTTTTACATGTTATTTCCTCAAAAAGAATACAGGTTTTGGATGATGGCCAAGATATATCCAAAAGAGGGTCTTCTGGGAGGGTCTTTTGAGCCAGTGGGCTGGCAGTCAGAATGAGACATGTAAAATCCTCATGAATTATGTGCCTGCTGTGTGTCTTTGAATGTAAATCGGGAGGACAAACTCAAAGCATATGCGACCTCTGTAGTCTCAAGGCAATGGAACGTACTTTCTGACCCTGGACAAGCCTATATACATGCTTAGATATGAGCACCAAGGACATAGAACAGGGACGGGCTCATCAAGTCAAAAGAAAAGTGCAAGTGAACTGGTACAATGCTAAACCTTTTAACCTGGAAATTTCAGTTCTTTGATGGAGGTGAAAGTGGCTAAAGATTCACATTTAATTTCACGAGAATAACATTGTTTAGTTTCACAACAATAACATTATTTAGTTTCACGACAATAACATTGTTTCTAAAGTGTGGAGTTTCTATGTCCTCAAGATCGGAAAGAGAGAATCGATGTGATAGCCAACCGTGTTAGTTGCTGCCAGTTGTGGTTTGTACTGGCAACTGTACATTTGTATTTCATCAGTTTGAGTGATATTGAATCTGTGGGTATAGTTTTGGCAATTGTGGGGAATTTGTTATCCTTGGAAATGCGTTTGAAACAAAGAAATGAAAGAAAAAAATGTTTTTTGAAGCGTTTCTAAAAGTGCCAGGAGCTCGAGAGAATCTTACACAT
The DNA here is from genome assembly GCA_017657215.1 of Limnothrissa miodon. NCBI lineage: Eukaryota > Metazoa > Chordata > Actinopteri > Clupeiformes > Clupeidae > Limnothrissa > Limnothrissa miodon. The sequence goes on from JAGFZM010000685.1 coordinate 38,189, forward strand.
GATATTTTTCAGACACTGACTTTCCTCGAACACAAGACGTGAGTTAAATCAAACTAACTCTGTGGATTAGAAGTCTTAGGGGTGGAATCCCACCCCCCCCTCCATCCCACCCCCGTTCCGCTGCCGGCGCCCCTCATTGAATTTTAGTATATTTAGACACAGCTCTGGCGTCTCGCTGAAAGGCCGTCTCAGCTGTCAGCTTCCCCCCTTTCTGCAGTCAACCAATTAAGCCGCTGAAAAATGCACATGGTACCTCCAGAGCCGGAGCGTGTGAGCGGGGAATCGGTGGCAGCTACTGTGGTGGTGCCACTTTAGCCTGGCGCAAGGCGAGAAAGACAGAGAGAGAGATAAAGAGAGAGAGAGAGAGAGAGAGAGAGAGAGAGAGAGAGAGAGAGAGAGAGAGAGAGAGTGTGTTTGTGACATAATCGCCGCGGAGCATGACTTATCGCACACAGGCCCGTGCTCGTGTTCTTGATGAGGCCCGTCGCCAGTGCATGGATGTGCCAAGGAACCTGAAAGAGGCTTAGAACGCAGAGAGGCGCACACCCGCCACAGCGCTTAGCTGAAGATGTGTTGTTTCAGCAGTGTGGGGTTTCCCTCAGTGTTTGGCACCAAAAGGATAAAAAGAAAAGCATGTTCAGAGTGGGTGTTTGACACTAAAGACACGGTGGAACAAGGACTCTGGAACATGATAGTGTGGTACATACAAACTAATGATTGTGTCCTTGTCAGATCAGAATGACTTTAACGGACATGTGGCATTATCTGGTTCTCATTATTGAACAAAGGAAGAGCCAACATTAACACCGGTATGGTGGCAGCATCTACAGCAACACCATTATGTGAAGAACTAATATAATTATTAGTTATTTGAAAAGATGCAAACATAATCAAAATAATTATCATTCATAAAACTTCAATAAACCTTTTTTCTGTAAGACAATATGTATTAAGCACAGACTGTAATTTAATGTTTAACTATTGTAATGCAAACTTTTGCATTTTGCATAGCTTTAAAAAATGTTTGATTGATATAGAGAGTTCAGATAGGCAGTCTTTACAGCTCACTGTTCAACACAATTCTGTCAAAAATACAAGACGACACTGCAACATGTGTGGCCTCTCCAGATATAGCATGTGGTATAATTGCCTAAGAGAGGTAGTTCATGTAACACCCAATGGGAGATTAAAGTCTCATTATGTAAATGGTGGTCTTTTGTCTCCTGAAGAAGAGGGCATTGTGTTGGAGACAGTAGTTGGTGAGAATAATGTAAGACAACTTGTTGCAATGACTCATTGCCATGTTTGTACCACTGTCAAGTGATAACTGCCTGTTAGAACATCATGAATGCATAACTTGTGAGTATATTGTACACTGATGTTAAATAAATGTGTGTCGGTGTAGTGATATACTTGATTAAATGATCATTTCATTTGAATACTTTGTTGCTTATAGTGTGCATTTCCAGTGTTAGTGGAGGTATCCTTATTTATAACTCTTGGCAGAGCCAATGGACATAATCGTTATTTTAATCACTAACTAGCAACTTATAACAAATATTCAGATTGATTACTTCAGTGTAACATCTGGTGTATGAAACGTGAATTATATTTACATTGTTTGAATTTAAATGTGATACTGCAACCCCCACCATCGTCTTGCAGTTGGCCACCACTCATTGAGTTTGAAACACTGATCAACAGCCCCACCTGAGCCAAGCTATAGTGTCTGGAGGTTGTTAAGTTGGAGTAGTGTGCTGTCCATTCACTGTGTACATTTTTTTTGGCCTTTAACCAGACACTTCCACTGTGGCAGAGATATCATGGTTGTCAGTGTTAATGCAACATGCACTGAAATATAGGGTTTGAAGTGTGCAAGTGTGTGATCTGAGACACGCGATGGAATCAGAGTCTACTGTAAATTTGATGAGCAGAGCCAGAGCTTGTGAGTTCATTCCAGCGTGTCATTTGCGCAGGGAGTCACTTTAAACATCCAAAGGAATTGGCAAGACAATAACTGAAGCTGCAATATCAAAACAATACTAATATCTACTGTTCAGGCCTGCGTAGGGGTGGGGTGTGGGGGGCTTAAAGGTGTGTCAAAGGTCTGGATTTGGCAGAAAGAGGAGGGCAAAAAAGGGGGCGGGGGGGAGGACTGGTGAGACCAATTGATTGTCCATTGTTAGGGCATCTACCCCCAGGTGATCGTAACGCAGTTGCATTAGTGTGAACATTTGGATTAGAACACAGATGTCTGCAAGGGTGTGCACAGACATTCCATACATACAGGAAAAAGAACAGTACCGTGTTGGATCACAGAATATGACATGATATTAAAATATGTAATTTAAACCTCCCATCACATGTCTAACGTTATTACCTGTCACATACAACCTCTTTTACTTTGAGAGTGAGGGAAATACTGTGCAAACAGTGCTAAGGAACAGCAAAACCGCCTCAGTAACCTCATTCAGGGGGTGTTTGACTTTGCCAGAAGACTCCTCTTGACATGAGCTCTAATTATTCTACTCAAGCTGGTAACATCAAGACCCAGGCATAAATAAATGTTCATTGGCTGAGTGAGATTCAGTCATAAGAGGACTCATTTAGAACTGTCTAGACTTGTTGCACAAGTACTGTGTGTAATCAGAGAGTTTTTTTTTTCTCTACTCCTGTCAATCAAAGCCTACTAGTTTGATGAACAACCTACTGTATACTGTGAAAGGAATATGCAATCAAAAATAATGAGAACAGTAGTTGAATAGGTTGAATAGCAAAGACTATGCTATTCTCTCTCTCTCTCTCTCTCTCTCTCTCTCTCTCTCTCTCTCTGTGTGTGTGTGTGTGTGTGTGTGTGTGGCCTATAAAGGAGATTATAGAAGAGGCATGCATTACTGTAAATAAATTAAAAAAAATTACATGAATAAAAAAAAAAAAAAATTCATGTTAAGAGAGCAAAGTGGTAATCATAAGCCAAGAATGACCTATGGTGATTTTGTAAGTGTTGCAGTGAAGATTAGGCACTTTCTAAGGGTCTCTAAACATGACTTATGAAGCACTCTCTCCTGAACAGCACGAGGGGGGGGGGGGGGGGGGGTGAATTTCCAAAAGCGGATGCAAAAACACCACGAAAAAGTGGGAGGGATTACTGTCCCCTGGCAGTCCATTTGGAGCAGAGAGAAAAATGACAGTGAATGCAGCGTGGATGGACAATCAATACTGCATTTATGCCTGCTGTGGAAACAACATTACTCATATTGGAACAGGATGGCGCTTGGCAACTGAACATTTTTGTTAAAAGGGAAACGTGCAAGCACAAGTTGGGGCATTCTAAATGCACAAATGTGGTTATGCATTTTATAATTGAGTTTCAGTCTAACTAAATGTAATTCCTCAAATGGCAAATGTGTGTAATGCATGTTGTTTTCCAAAATCAGGATGCTTTATGTGGATCACCAAAACATTTTTTTTTTCTAAGCTTCATGTTAGATTGACTCTTGGAAATGTAGTGTCTCTTCATTTGCTCCATTCATAGGCCTGCTGTTTGACATCATTGACTGCTGTCTGTGGGGAGAAAAAGCAATCTGATGCAACATGGACAGAATAGTGAACCCGTAGTCAAAGTGTTCGTTATAGGCAACTGGACTTCATTTTAGGGCTTGAAGATGTTTTACTTTTCAGCCGAAAAGTTTCAACAGTTTTAAATTGGAGATAGGAATGTCAGGCCAACAATAATAAAAGGTAAAGAATAGGCACCTTGCCTGCTACTGCTCTAAGACCAGTGGAGAACCAGCATACTACAGTTGTCAAGCTTGTGCTAGTAGCCTTCAAGCTGGTCTTGGCTCCATATCCTGCAAGAAATACACTTCATCTAAAACTGTTAAGGTTTATGAACAAATCTCTTTTCAATGTTACAACTTAAGGTCAGCTGCTTCACCATGAAAAATTTGCTTTTACTAAGGCCCGCACATTCCTTCCAAATCTAGTCCTTTGCATAAGCAAAAGTCAACGGCCAGGGTCAGATTGCCGAGTTTATCATCTTAAACTGCACTCCCAATCACACACTCACTCGGTTCATTGGGTCAGTGTAGTCCATCTGATAGCCAGTTCAGTGGACCTCTGCTCATTATATGACCACAGAGAAGGATCTTCACTGGGCAGGAAGGGTCAAAGGAGAGGGACTCCCCATAAAGAGCCAATTCCTGACCCTTGTCTGTCCAAGATAGTTGCTCTCTTTTGGACACGGATTCTTTCTTTTTTCTCCTCCATCGACCCTTTTACGCTGTGTGTGTGTGTGTGTGTGTGTGTGTGTGTGTGTTTTGATATGGTGAATCGAGACAGGAGCATTGTAATGGCCCTGGTTTTAATGAAGTGTGCTTACAGATAGAAGCTTTGCAGAGCAAAGGGATCATGGCAGAGGCAACAAGAATTTGCATTAGAATCAAGAATATCCTCCTATTGCATTACAGTAAAACATATTCACCTATTGCATTAGCCTACTATAAGGCATATCCTTATAATAAAAAAGGTACATGTATAAGGGTTACAATGTATGCTAATTTAAAATATTCCTCACCACAGGCAACTATAGCACAAAAATCTGAAATTATGAAGAGTCTGACATTGATGGATTAAGTCATTTGAAAATTTCTCCCACTCTTGAGGGAATATTCAGAGCCACTTTTTGCCGTATATAATTGAGGAATTATATATCAATTTACCAGTGTGTGAGCAGTGTTTGAGTGTATGGATTTTCTGCTGTGACTCCAGAGTGAGAGCAGGAGACCACGGTGTGTCTGCATTACCTTCAAAAGACATGTGTCGCCTCAACTAGCCGGAGAAATCCCTGTGTTCTAAGCCATGACTAATTTGACTCCAAAGCCGGCAAACACTCTAGAGTAATCCCACCAATCTGCCTAGGCAGTCCACAACATTTGATGAAAGTCAATGAAGATCAAAGGAATCAGTCAAGAGCTTTCCAACTTCTCAAGCCTAATAGAACCGAGTTGTTCTTCAAAGGAATATTGCATCATCAAGATCACATTTCCTTTCAACGTTTCAATCTCTTGTGTCAGTCTGATATGCCAGTCCTGGTATCAGGACAATGTGTATTTATTTATTTATTTATTTGCTTAACCAAAATAAAAATAAAAATAATACTCAATGAAAAAAATATATAAATATAAAAACTTGTCAGTCCTCCACTGGTCATTATAATTAACACTCTTATTATAAGGGGCTTTGAATGATTTGCCTTGATTAAGGATGACTAACTGGAGTCATCTGTCAAAAGCTGTGCTGAACAACATGGGTCAAGTGTAAGTGAATGTTGAGGTTTTTCGAGTCCACACTTGAGATATAATCATAATGCTCATGGTTGTGGCCTACGCCACTCACAGAAACACTTGTGCATTTTATACCCTTTCCAACAAGGTTATGCTTTCATTATTGTTCATTTGTTTTTCTGTGTGTCTGATTTAAAACAGAAAAATAAATGAAAAACATGATGGTAAAATCTGGAAAGGCCAAGGCTTCAGCAAATCATAATGTTGAACAAATTCAAACCAAGGAATGGAAACGAGATGTGTTTTTTTTTTTTAGTATATAGAGGGTTGTGTTTCCATAGATTCAACATCATACTGTGAAACATTATGTGAAGTCACAAGTTTGTGGGAAATAATATGACACAACAAATTAATTAAGTAATTTGGAGGAGTAAACAATTAAGAGGAGCAGACCCTATTTGGTAAATGTGAGGGCTCATGTCAGTTTTGTCAGTCATATGTCAGTTTGCAACCATGTATTATGGAATAAATGTGCTTTTATTTTATTTATTTTAGGTTGTGTCAACATAGTTGCATATCGTCATGCAAATAGGTCCATAATATAGGTGTTTATGGACAGACAAATGAGTGTTTTATAAAGTATTTCATTTATATAAAGTATTAAGTACCTATAAATAAATGAGTATCCTAACATTTATCATCATGCATCAACTGGTCTGCTGTGTCTTCAATGACCAAATTAAATGGGTATTTTCCACATAGTTGACATTCATAATGAATTCATTGGTTAGGACAATCTTTCTGTCAATTTAGTAGATTTGTCAGCTCCTCAAACAATTCTATCAGTGAAACATCCATCCTCGGAGCAGATGAAATGAGACGTGTGTGGGACTGATGCTGCATTTGATGAAACTCATCACAGAGGAAAAACACAAAATTGATGACCCCACAAATCTGGTGAGCTTATGTGCCACAGCGTTTGAAGTGCTTCGACTGAAAGGACCTAGTTTGATATGCACTTCCTTGATTAACCAGTCAGTGGCTGCTTGCCAACACATTTATGGCAAATGCCTTTTCTACAGTAATTAGGCTTTGTTCTATGTGCCATTAAAGGTGCTCTATGCAATTTTGCAAGATTTTAGCTCAATTTCATCTTTATCTCAAACCGTTTCTACCACCCCTTGACTGGCTTGCTGTCTGCCTGCTGAATACATTGGGAAAAAACCCGGTCTCAAAACACAACACAGAAGCTGCAATAGCAAAACAAACACTAGGGGCAGGAGGTTGTGCACCAAAGCAATAACAACGGCCAACCAATCGTGAAGAACAGGTGGGGGTTAATGCGCGTGCGACAGTGTTGATTGTACAGCGTGAATCCGGGTGTGAGTTAGCAATACTGTGTCGGTAAATTATTTTTGAAAAATGCCTGAGGCACGAAAAGATGCTCAGAGGAATAAGGCGTGAAGGAGAGAAATTGTGAAGTAACGAAATAAGCCCCGGGTTTACATTGGGGATTAGTTTGAACGGTGGACTTCTCCGGCAAAAGAACTTCCAATCGGATGCAGTCATGCAAAGGTGGCACGGACAGGTAAAAGTTACGATTACTTGTTGTGAGAGCATTCACATGCAAAAATAAAAAATAACAGTTATCTCCAAAGCCATCTCATGAAAGCAACATTACAAGACGGTGATAATTATACTGCTTATACTGACTAAGGTACGACGATTACACCTGGGGGGGGGGGGAGGGGGGAGCTTGCTCTGTTTTGTTTTGTCTTTATGTGAAACGTTAGCAGGAGTGACGTCGAACAGCATCACATAGAGCACCTTTAAGTATGTTGGTTTGCTTTTCTCCATGAGTGAGTACTGGACAGAGTAAAAGGTTTAAACATTGAAATGTCAAATCCAAATGAGTGTTTGTTGGCTACCCCTCTCTGTAGGTTGTTGTTGACAGTGGACTCAGTTGTGGAAGGGTTTAGGTAGGCAACAGTATCAATATTTCATTTATTCAGAATTTTACTCATTCTAAAAACTCTGAAGTCTAAAAAGGAAGTAATTCTAAAAATAATAGCTGGAGATTATACTGCTTTACCATTTTATAGAGTTCCACCTACAGTGACCTAATTATTTTGCAAACACCAATGTTCTTTTTCACCAATATATGTGGATTTGTTTGCAAACAAACAATCATTTAAAATGATGCACATGTTATTGCACAATGCATGCAATATAAAACAGATAAAGTTGCTTTTGTCTCGTAACCAGTTTTATAAAGCACTTTGGTCCTTGATTCTTATCGGTTGAATCATTGTATGTTTCCTGTTTCAGATTGGACAACACGCATTCCACGTGTCACTGGAAGTTAGGATTACACACTAAACATACTGCACAGCACGAGTGACTTTACAGCTAATGATCACCCTGCATTTCCATTCAAGCCCCATTCCATTCAAAGTGAAATAGCATTTGGCAGTTGTTTCCAGAGAAAACTTCAGTAGTACAAGCTACAATATACCACAATAAACTTGATTAACTGTTGTGTTGCTTGGGAACACAAGAAGCACAAGTATAACAATCTTGAGGGGGCAGAGGATAAACACAAATGAAAAAAAGGTAGAAAATACAATTCTGTGTCCTAATGGAATAGAATCTTTCGCCAAGCCACACCCAGGAGCATTTTAATGAACAGCCTCACCCCCACTTATATTGGCCGGGTTTCCCAGAGTCGTTAAGAAGCTCTTAACGCTAAGATCTTCTTTGGAGCGCTCTTTAAGAGCTCTCATTGGCCAGATTAGCGCTCCAAAGAAGAATTTAGCGTTAAGAGCTTCTTAACGAATCTGGGAAACCCGGCCATTGTTTATAGATATTGCTTAGACATACCAAGTGTGCAACCTGTGTGCAACAGTCAACTTGAACTTCCTCCATGCTACTTAACAACCATTTCATTAAATATCTACTTAATATAGAATCATTCCATGAACTCTCAGCTGAAGAAAGGCTATTTAAATCAATACTTTGATTTAATTTTGATTTTACATGCTAACCATTTTGGAAAAGCGATACACTTCTTGAGTTCTGTCCTAGCATCTCTTAATGTTTTAAAACGCCCTGAAGGTGTGCTATGATAGCAGCATCTATAGAAAGGCCTATGACATTGAAAGAGCCTCTTTTGCTGAAATGTACATCGAGAGTTTCTGACTGGTTAAGACACATTCTACACATCACTAGGAGTAGGTGACTCACCACAAGCGGACAGCGGTTTTGCGAGAGAACAGTATGTGTTTGCATTGGTCAGTTCCCTTCTGAGAAAACGTCTTAGTGATGTGATGTGAACATGAATGTCGGTTTGTGACAGACAAGCAAGCAGGCATGTACACAACTACATTTCAGCCACAGTTGATTAGATTGTTGTGTTGCTTGGAGACGGGACACTAAGCTCGGAACTATTTTTGGGGAGTGGAGGATAAAATAATAGAATTAAAAACTAAATGGTAAAAAAAAAATGGAAATGGAATTGTTGTATAAAAGCCCAAATAACACTTATCATCATGGGGTCATCATACACCATTTACCATAACCTCACAAATTGAAAGACTGATAGTCCAATGTTGCAGTTGTGTGTAATACTACTGTTCTTGTCAGTGTCTGTTACTACAATTATATGCCTTCATAACCAAAATGATATCTCTAATGGTTATAGCTATGACTGTGATATGTGAAGGGAAGATGTTGCTGGTGAAGGCTGATGAGATTATCTGAAGGTCATTATTGTTCCCTTAACATTACTCCACGACTTAAGCCAGCTCAATGCAAATCACTCACTGTAAGCTCATGTCAGTTAATGTTATTGTTCGTGTCTCTAGACATCCACAGCATGGTCCACAGTTCGTGTCTCTAGACATCCACATTCTGGAATCACTGTCGGGAGATTCAACCCCATCAAAGCTCAGGCATGTGGCATAGCTGCACAGAATCAAGTATATGATTTGGCAGAGGGTGGCGTGGGATTGCTTGAAGAAAGCCACACATCTGATTCGTTCCTTCTGTGGGATGCCACGGCCAGTTTTGAAGGCAAACAGGAATATTTCTGGTGTGGGAGTTCTTTAGGGTGCAGCTGGTGCCGTAAAACTCGGGTGACAGTGAAGGATTAGAAGCCATATGAGTCCTTCCATACATGACATTTGTCACCATCCCCAGTTGAATCACCTCAGGGCTAGGACACATATTAATCTCTGAGTGACTGAGGGACACGCTGACTGACAGCAGGGACTGGTATTTATGAACAACAGGGAGGGTTCACACTGCAGTGATTGTAGGTGCTTAGGCCTCGCTAGGTCTCTGAGTGTCACTGCTATTTACAGCAGTGACACCACACATTTTATATATATATATATATATATATATATATATATATATATATATATTCATCATTTCTCAGCCTAAGGCTTATCACTTATTCACTTTTTATCACTTACTGTGTATGACATTACTTCAAAATAGACTACTAAATCAGAATGTATGTAATGTTTATTACACAGTTATTATACAGCTATAAAGTAGGTTAGTTGTTTTACATGAAGTTTGATATTAATTGGTTAGTATTTAGCAGTGTTGGGAGTAACAGCGTTTAAGTATTTCAGTAATGGAGTAATCTAATCAATTACTTTTCCCATTCTTGCAACACCGTTATTGTTACTGATACTGTAAAGTAGCGCTTTACTAAAATTTGGTTGAATGACGCGTGAGATGTCAAGCTTTGGCTTTGTCAGCTGCCTTACGAGAGATAATGATGACACAGTTGCAAATGTACCTACCAAGCTGTACGCATTTTGTGTAGCAGATACGCATTTAAACATCAAACTACGGTGCTATGATTTGTCACTTTATATTTCGCCAAAATACCATTGAGATAGCATAGCATTGGGAAGCAACATGCTGGGAACGTGCTGGACTTCGACCAATCATAGTGCTAGTTTTTAACTCCAAATACGCTACAAGATAATCAGGAGGCGTTCAAATGAAGTAAGTAAGTAGCAAACTTTTTTCCCATCTTCATAATGTTGCTGTTTTATAAGAGAGGACGGTGCTAAACATCATTTCAAAGGTAGGCTAATTTGGCAGAGCCTGGAAAAACACACACACAATGAGGAGTATGATGTGTGTTTGTGTGTGCCTTGTAGTTAATAATACATATGACGTTAGCTGAGGATACGGAGAGGGAAAGGAAAGCAAATCTATCCCGCACAACACAATACTGCAACATAGCCTATGTTTCACTGAATTTTGATATAATATTAAGGCTATAGGCTATTGTAGGTTAGGCCCTAGTATAATTTATTTTTACTACAAAGGGGAGTGTATCACATGGAAGACTTCAGTGATTCTCTCCTCAGAAAGGCCAAGTCAGCAGGCTATGAGGCTAAGCTATCAAGGAGAAGTGTTAAATGTCAAAAGGTACATAGCATGGTATTTGGGGTCTTATAATGCTCAATGTATTTAAGGCATGTAATGTAGCAGAGGACAATATTTTTCAGTTAGTTAAGTTCTGTTTAAGGGACATTTTTTTGGATCACCATGTCTACCTTTTTCAAATGTCTTGGTGAAAACAGTGGAACAAAATTACAAACAATTAAAGGTAATTAAGTATTTGTATCATGCACACTATGCCCAGGAAAAGAGATAGGCCTATTATTCACGTCTACATATCCATTAAATTATTATTATCATCATCATTATTATTCATTCTGTCTGTTTAGGGTAGGCTAATTTGTATATGGTATTATATTAACTGGATTTTTAGGTGAATTTGAATTGTGTAAATTATTAATTATGAGTAATTGTAATTTCAGATTTGCATACAAATTTTGCCTTTCTACAAATACAAATACCGGCGGCTTTGCACACCCCTAGTTTATACATAAATAATCTAAGTTTTTATGCTATTCAGCTGTCACTGTTGACTTAACATCAATAATAAAAGACTAATATCAGATTTACTGTAACTTCAAATTCATGAAACAATTGAATAATCACCCATCATCTTGTAAATAGAACATGCTTTTTAGAGGAATCGCAATGGCGGAGTTGTGTTGAATATTTCTCAGTCCAAGACAAAATTGGTGTAAGCACAGCTAGATCTTTGTTATCAACATTTGAAGGATTCATTTTTCAGCGCATATTTTTGAAGGACCTTATTTCAACACATCAGTCAGTTATATAGACACGTATCTGTGTGATGAGGGCTTGGTTAAACAGAAACCCAGAGCAAGCGATTGTCTGGTTACCTCACCATTAAATATTAATTTCGCTTCTTATTTGCAGCACCCAGAGGTGGAAGGCAGACATGATCGCCCAGTCCTTGTCTGTCGAGGAAAAGGGCTGTTTAATAGAGTGATGCCACACTGGTAGACGGCTCTGTCCATTTTATTTACCTGCAGTGTTTTCATGTCTTCTCTAAAACTGTACATGTAAACAAATCAGATTTCAGGATGTCTTTCAGACAGGCTTATGATGACATTTAAGCACAAGTTGCTTTTCTTATAAATGGTCCATAGGCTATGAGTGTACATGCGTTTTTGCCCAAATAGGTTTATCAGTTAATGCACAGCAGGGGGCAGTAAGTCCAGCTCAGGCTGACAAACAGGTTTATGGGCATCCACATTACTGAGAGGAGAGAAAAAAAACCAGCCTTGCAGCAGGAGTCCAGGCCTGTCAGCCACGTGATGAATAGAGTGGATGGGCAACGTTCCCAAAAGATTTCATTTTACAACTCTGTTGTTCACACACCATTTGTCCTCTATGTCTTTTGTTCATAATTAACAGGGGGTTGCCATTTTCCCTAAGTGCCGAAGCTTATCTGAGTACTCTGTCCATCAACCTAGAAAGTCGGAGCAGGGATGGTTGTAATGGGGGGTCTGTGAGGCTGGGTCGATATGATTGGTGTGAGCTCTTGAGGGGAAATGGCCTTACTTGGAGAGTGGCCTTTCTAAGTCTACATTACAAATGAAGGGACTCAATCCAAAATTTATTTTTTTTATTGAATTTATTTATTTATTTAAAATTTATTTTATTGATTGATTATATATTTATATTCATTCAGACAATATATATATATATATATATATATATATATATATATATATATATATA
>JAGFZM010000685.1:60043-80806 GCA_017657215.1 Limnothrissa miodon
CACACACACACACACACACACACACACACACAGGTAGGCTGGTCAAGTAGAATAAGAGAAGTAGGCAGGTCGAACTAGGCTGTGGAGCTCCAAGCCTGAGAGCAGGTAGGCTTATGTTTCAGCCAAAACAACTGGCAGAGAGAGTGAGAGAACAAGACAAAGAAAAGGAGAAAGAGAGTGGGTTATTATTAGTTGCCCACTATATTTACAGACAAAATGGTAGAGGAGGGATGCAGCATGCTATTAGGAAGGCCTTGAGATTCGCCTCCCGCGGTTTGGATTCCTGTCTGACCCACCATATACACACCGCTGCCGCATCAGCCCCAGATCGACCCCAGGCCGAGCCCCAGGGAACCACCTCCTTCCTAATAGCGGCTGAAGATGCAGGGCTGACCTAGGAAGTGATGGGAAGTTCTTCACTAAAGCCAGCAGCTCCAGCAGCTCAAATGAATGTGGTAGATAGTAGTTAAAGTAGTTAAATGAAATTAATCACAATTTAAAATGATATGAAATGGGAGGTGTGCAGTAGGGAGAATAAATTGACCATGGATAGATATAGAATATTTGGCGTGGGCCATCTCTTCTAGGGTTGGTTCGCAGCATACTTTAGCTCTGGGCTCTGCTGGCCAAAAAGCATGGGCATGAGCTGGTGAGAAGTTAACCAGAGGTGTGACAGCATGGCAAGTAGGCTACTGTACCAGTTAACACAGATGGAGGCGTTTGAATCGAGGTCTCTCTAGTAGGGCTTCACTGAAGCTATAATTTCTGGTAGACTGCAAAACAGACCCAGCCCACATCTGGGCCGGATCTGTTTAAGAGTCATCCTCTCAATGAGTTGACCTCTGACACCGCAGCATACAGTCGATCCACTCAGTTGACTGCACTCGTACTTGTGTGACTATTACCTGCTGATGTCTGTTGAATGAGTGTGCTGCCGATGTCCAGCTCTTCATCATCTAACCACTAGACAAGCATTTGTCATCCACTTATCACTTGTTTAGTTCCTATCAGTTTATTACAGCAAAAGAGCCACATACTGCATGGAGAATCAAATGACTCTATTATTCAATACTGCTTCACTAACATTTACCAGTCCTTATTTTATTTATGCTCTTTTGTCAGGACGGGCGATCGGACTGTAACCTCACTCATAATGCACCCAAAATTCATCAAAAACACATTTGTCATTTTCATTTCTGACAGAGTGTACAAAGGCATTTGTTGATGATTTATACAGACCTATCAACACTAAAGTGGAACCTGCTATTTTCAGTGGTGCATAAAATTGGCTTCACGTTTGCTTCTTTGATGGTGGTAACAATCTGGTTGTTCTCCACTCCAGTGTGTCTATGGATTACGCTGAGCATAGACACTTTTGTCTGAATCTCAGAACGCAAAGCTCAAAGCTCGCTCTAATGTTGGTGCCGTGCAACTGCGACATATAGTACAAAGGCAGTGACATTTTTTAAAACAGGTGCGTATGTGTGTGAGTGTGAGTGTCTCTGAGTCACAGCCTTGAATCACAAAGCGTTTTTAAACACTGCCATGTTTTGTAAGACATATGACAATGATCGTGAAGGTTGAACCTGAACACAATGTGCACAAAAGTTCCTGCATTAAACTTAATAAAGACAAAAAGCAGCACCTCTATGCCTGTAAGCCCTCCATACCTCAGCACACCAGCAAACAATTCTCATCGCCATTCCATTACTATCTCATTTTGATGGAGTGTTAGCCCGGTGCCAGGTGAACCATAAAGGTCCACAGTCCCGCCTCAGGAAAGCTTTATAGATCAGAGGCCTGATTCACCTTGGAGTAGTTTGGCTTGTGCAGGAGTGGACGTTGAGATTTACGATTGGGGTGAAATTTCCTGGGCTTTGTGATGAATCTCTCTGTCAGAATTGATCTGCGTTCCCCACTCCAAATGGGATGCTGTCAGTCACCAGCTTTCCCTCACCTTCCGACTCTACTGAGCCATGAACTGCCATTCCTGGGAATCACAGACACTTCCTACTTCACCGCCAGGATTCTCATCTTGGACTTCGTTTGTGTGTTTACTTACTCCGCACACATCCACCAAGGGCTCTTCAACCTCCTTGACCTCCGCCATTGGCATAGAGTACATTGAGTTGTCAGTATTTGCTGTCAGCTGAAAGGCTCTATGCTTTCTTCAAAATGTTGGTGGTAATGTGAGCAAAGAGTACCATTGGAGACATACATATATCACAACACCTTGTGTGTGTGTCTGTGTGTAGTGTGTTTTTGTGGTGTCGGTGATGAGGGATAGTATGTATAACTAGTTGTCTAATTACTTGTTGGGGGTTATGCTGCATAGTGGCCTTGGCCAAGGGAAAAAGGTATTTCTCTCTGCTGCCATTTATTTGTATTGCACCTGTTTTTTAATTATTTTTCTCAGTGCTCCCAACCAGACGTTAATGGATAAATGAATATATGAATATAATGAATATAGCTGGCTCACTTTCTCTGTATACAGACTATATAGAAATTTAGATAGGTGTCAAATAAAGTCAAATAATAATGTTTTATATAATATATTTAATGATGGTAGAGGTAATTATTAAACTTTTGATAAGAGAGAACAATAACAAAAACACAATAACCATCTAATCTCTAAAATTAAATGCGGTCTCAAATTAAAATGTGCGTGTGTGCGTGTGTGTGTACAGATAAAAAAAAGTTTAGGTGTTCCTAGAAGGCTTGGCCTTTCTGTTGATTGCAGAGATTAATATTTTAATTTCTTACATAGCCCTAAACATGAATAATTACCTGCAGCAGGTTATTTGTGGTTTAGTAGGTAAGATGATCTCCCACATCTCGGTAATGAGTACTCTATATCCTGGCCGTAATGAGTGTTTACCTATATTTGCTGGGGGACAGAAAAAAAAGCGCTTTCAGGCAGCAGAATGGCTGTTCTTTTTCCACCAACTCCTCCAGCTCTGTTTGAAATTGGTCACATCAACCATCAGCTCAAACTTTAGATTGGGGAAAGCAATCACTCAGGACCAGGTAAACAACATAGACAAGACACCAATCAAACAACAATAACATAGCTCTGTGGATACAGGACCTCACTGCACAGTACAGCATATGGATTGATGTCATGGTTTGGTTTGGTTTGAAAGTGTTCAGGTTCAGGATGAATTAATCTTTTAATTGTATATTGTATATGAGTATAGGAACACAGATTGGACTCCATATGTTTTGTCTTATATATACTGTGTGTTACCTAAGTATAATGCCTTTTTACTTAACAGTACCTTATTGTTTAAAATTGTATTTTTGTTGTGCATCTGCACTTTATTGTTGTCAACGTCTATGCATGGGACAAGTGTGAAACGTAATTTCGATTCCTTTGTATGTCAAGTACATGTGAAGAAATTGACAAATAAAACTGACTTGAATTGTCTTTTTTGTAATAATATCGGTTCGGTTTTTTTTGGTGAACATGGCAGTTTGTAGAGTGAAACTGGCAAATGTTTTCTTCTTTGAAATAAACATTGGCACTGGTAAAGGGATAGTCAAGGTCTAGACAACAGCTGGTCACTACTGATTTGACCTTCTGCGAGTCAAATGGGCAAGACCCTTCCACTGGTTGCTAGGTAGATTCTGCAGAATTGTGTTGTGATGGAGACGAATGGAACCAAGGGGATGGATTTGAGGGTGGTCATTCAACCTACTCCACAGGACCAGGTCCAGAACGGCACTGTTCTTTAAATGGAGTTGGTCATCTCAATTAATCATCTGAACATAGGTGCAGTTAGTAGGCCTTCACACACACACACACACACACACACTAACAAACACACACACACACACACACACAGGAATACTTCATGTCCACACCGTTGCCCTTTTTAGCTCCACATAGGCTAGATTTAATAGCTCCTAATTCCATCCTCCATGTGCATGCATATGACTGGTGACAGGACAGATTTAGGCTCTGTCAGGTGTCATTGTGTCGGACATATGCAGCTCATTTGGTGCTTCCACTCTGAAAGCTGCACCGATTTCATTTCCACCCAGAAAGCACCTATGCAGCAGCCAGGGTGATGTGAAGTCTGACACAAGAACCTGAGAGCTAAATAAAGAGTGTATGTGCTGTGAAGCTCTCATTAGTGGGGGGCTAGACTCTCTCTCTCTCTCTCTCTCTCTCTCTCTCTCTCTCACACACACACACACACACACACACACACAGATACATACAGAGTCCAGCCGGTGAGTGAGTTGTTTTTGTGCAGTCAGGAAAAGGTCAGCATTTCAACAAGCTGTTGTGTGAACAATCACACACGCACACACACAAACACACACACAGACATGATGGTAGGTGGATGGCATAAACTCTAGTACCCTCACAAAGAAAAATGTTTGAGTAAAATGACATACATGAGTCAGAGTCTTCATCAGTCATTATGTAAAACAGTCTCAGTGAACTATAATTTAGTTAAGTGTTTAAGGGAAATTGTCGATGAATTGATGAAACGTTTCGCAAGTTTAGAGCTCTTTAGCAAGTAGTTAGGTAGCAGTTTGTGCATGTGTGTGTGTGTGTGTGTGTGTGTGTGAGTGAGTGAGACAGTGGCACAGACGAGTCATTCCCAGCTGAACTTTTTTTTGCTTAGGTTGCAAATTAAGGGAGATTTGATGGACTGCTGTGCTCAGATTAAATTGATAAACCACAGTTTTGGCAGGTTGGAGTGCCCAGCTAGGGAATGTGTTACTAAAATGAGTGTATTCAACTTTTTTCTTTATAGCTAATGATAGCAATCAATCTGGGATCCAACTGATCTTCATCCTCACTTTCTTAGCACAGCATAAACCACCTCTTCCAACTGTGTGAACACATTTTCAACAGATTTACACATTTCTCACACCCTTTTTTCCAGAACATTTCATACAGCTTGAGCTGGAAAGTTTCCAAGCTCCATTAAGATCACTGTAATCGCTTGAACAAATCTAATCTGATCTAAATCACAGCGCACAGCGCATACTTGTACGTATGGATTTCTAAAATCTCTGTGTGAGCTGTCTGTGCCAGTAAAAACAGCGTATGAAGTACAGTGAGGTTGACAGTGTGTTTGTGGTGGTGCTTTTGAGATCTAAGGATAAAAAAAAAATATTTTGTGTGTTTTCTGGTGGTTGTTTTTATGCATTCAAATTCAAAATCAAATGCAAATTCCTTGTATATGCAAGTATACTTGGCCAATAAATCCTGATTCTGAATAATATCTATGCAGAGGAAAAGGTGTAGACAGCAAAACCTGTTTATTTTAAAAGCAAAGTTTTGCAGCGTGTTGTCAATTTTCTTGGTGATTGATTGTTGAATGATTGCTATGATTGAGTGATTTATTCACTGACCTGACTACAAAGTATCTGAATATTTCAAATGGTTTGTCAGAATGCTTTTGTCCAGGCCAGCATGTTGATATTTGTGGATTCAGAGTTTAATGCAACATCAAACAATCAAGGAAAACTGTTAAATGCCAAATATCTATACTTCAAATACTTTGACCTATGAGATATTTATTAAATGTTGTATTTTTCCCCTAAAATGTTAATGTTGTTCTAATAGGGGACCTATGAAGTGAGAGCTTCTGACAGAAATAATCAGCACCAGCATTTATGT
The DNA here is from genome assembly GCA_017657215.1 of Limnothrissa miodon. Lineage (NCBI taxonomy): Eukaryota > Metazoa > Chordata > Actinopteri > Clupeiformes > Clupeidae > Limnothrissa > Limnothrissa miodon. Next base: position 65,685 of record JAGFZM010000685.1, read on the forward strand.
GAAATTGATTAGTGATTTCCTGTGATCTTTTCAGCTTTTTGGGGAAAGTGTTTGTGCAAGATTAGCACACATAGGTTTGTAGAGTGAGTCCCTAATTCCCTGCCAAATTACTTACAATAGACACTCAGTCTTCGAATGCCTTGGAAAGGATTTGTGCTTAAGGCATGTGTTATAAAATGTGACAAGTAGTGGGGATAACCTTTCGCTATACAGGTTAATGGAATGGTCGTTGGTAGAATTTATCAATATTTCCAGATCCTCCTGTTAATCTCAGATCGGTTTTTAATAAAATGAAGTAAAGTAGACTGACATTATCAAAACTAAAATCACTCAAAACTTGGCAAACTGCAAACGTTGACCTTACCCCACTTACTCAACATTAAGTAATTTGAAACTCTAAACCAATAGATGACATCCCCCCCCCCCAAATAGCAGTTTAGTTCAGTGGCATTTTCTTCAAATCTACATAGCAGCTAGTCACCTCATGGCTGTACTCCAGCTTAGCTCCAGACAGATTCTCTGGCCAGTCATGCAGCCATGCATGCGCAGAGCAGTGCAGGGCAGAGCTCAGAAGAAAAGCTTGCCGGGCTAACGGCACAGCTCACACCCAGCGCCAGCACCACACGTAACACACAGCAATCACACAGACACCATACAGACAGTAACCAAGAATTACTGTTGTTCAAAGGGAAAACTGATACAAATCAGTACATTGACAGATATTCAAGGTTCATTTAGATCTGTCAATTGTGCTGTTATTGTTTGTTAAGAAACCATTTGCCTTGAATGGAAGTATGCCTATACTTGGAAGTAAGTCAAATGCTAAGTAGGCCATCGAAGTCTGAAATTTAGAGAGAGAGAGAGAGAGAGAAGGAAAGAGAGAGAGAGATGCCCGTGGGTGTTAAAGAGGGTTCACAGGCTTGGTGCTGAGAAGCTGACAAAGTATGAATTTGAGGTCAGGGAGGTCCTGCTCTGATGTGGGTTTCAGTTGCTTTGGCAGTTTACATGAATCAAACGAGCTCGCCCGACTGTCAGTTGATTGCCGAGTTTGAGACGCTGCCGGTCTGAACTGGTCATGGGGGAGAGTTATGTAGGAGGAGATGCTAGAAGTGCAGTTTCAAGGGAGAACAGATTGCTGTGCAGAGAAAGTGTAGAAAGATTGTGGGGGCGATATTGTTTTCTGTCAGTATTATTGTTGTATGGAATCTGTATAGTGCTTGAATAGTTATGAGCTTTGGCTAATGTAACTGGTCCAGTATTCAGGTTAACACTGCCATAGCACTGCATCTCCGTATATTATTTTGATACTAAATATAGTATACTACATCAGGGAAGTCTCCTAAAGATTTGTGTAGATTTTCTAATGACCAATCATTAAATGTATGTGTTGAGAGTGTTCTGACTCTTTGCACAAAGTGAAATGACATGAAAGAGTCTGGTGCACCAGGCTAATGAGCCAGTAGAGAGGCTATGCAACGTGATGCTTGAGAAGCTTGATTTCTTAGACAAGGAGGACTACAATAAGAACAAGAACAAGTAGTCATAGTGTTCAGTTATAAGCAACACGTTGTCTTTTTGGTAACACATTTCACTTTCTGTCCAGAAGGCGTCATCAGTTCTTACAGGAGCTGGGAATATCAGGAGTTGTATATCTCCTTGTCTGTGGGTGTGAACTATCCTGGGCCCGCCCATATTTCCTGTGACGCTACATTCAATTTCGTAAGCAAGTCAGTCTGGCCAGGCTGCTGTTTTAGAGGAATTATTTTTCCCAAATCTCTGGGCACCAATGAGAAACGAGCTTACGCGTACGTCATCGGAATGAGTGGTCTGATTGGTTGTAGATTCGTCAAGTAGTATACAGAGGCATCTGATGGACACAGGTTAAGCCCGCCTCCCAGAAGATGTTTAGTAATGTAGGATGGCCAGACTAAGCTCCCATGAGCTTTGTCTCGCAAGCCAGGCTAGGTGTGAACTGTAGACATTTCACTTTTTGGATAGAAAGTGAATCGTCTTCAAGCTCTAAAAAGAAGTCCAGTTGCTTATAATTGAGCACTTACCATGAATGAGAATTTCCACAGATAAGAACAAGTTGAGCCTTTTTTAATTGCTAGCTTGATTAGTTACATTTTTATTCTCGCTCGCTTGATTACTTGCTTGGTTTGTTTCCCACCCTTTCTATTGTTCTCATATTATAGTTCAGTATGAAATCGTCAGGCATCTGGTGCAGTGCCTTCTTCTGCATGGGAAAGCAGGGCAGGCAGTGCTTTAAATGGTAACAGGGCCATTCAGTAGTTTTCATGAAGCACTGTGTTACTGTCTACTAGAGGTTAATTCAAAGTCTTTTTAAGTTTTACCTTGGGGCATGGACATCTTTTTTTCCATTCCTCCTTCTACTGAAGTTTATCCAGTTATTCTATAAAAATATGGGCAAGACATGCTGCTATTTCTTCTTTCAAGAAGAACTGATGTAAATTCAGTGTAAGAACTGCTGGTAATAGTAGCACTACTTGGCTTGAGTTGAGTCTACTTGCTTTCCATTAGTATCTGGTAACTTAATTAGTCCCACCTCTGTTGTGGTTCCAAGCAAGCTGAAGCAATACTAAAAGATGTATTGGAAATATTGGAGGTTACTGATTGGTCTCCATATTGTGGCAAACAGCCTCTTTCTAAGACGAAACAGTATCCCTTTGATTACGCCCATTGTCTTGATTGTTGTGGATGATAATAGGGTCATTTCATTGCTATTATAGCAACCATTTATATGAAACAGATACTTTTACTGTATGTGGTGGGAAAAAAAAACAAAATATCCAAGACTCAAACCAAGTAGAGTTGAGGCAAACTGAGCAGATCCCCTAAAGTGGGGAAATTCACTGAGAATTAGAGCGGCACTGAGGAAGAGAGAATGCTGCTTTAGAAATGTCAGAATGCTCCCAATTAAAATAGCAAACGGAAACTGAACCATTTCTTCTCTTAATTATGCAAAGACATAGGTTCATCAGAGATGCATCAGAGTAGATTACAATGATGGCCCTGAAAGCTCAATGTGGTGCAAATGAAGAAAACAGCACATTTCTGTAATTCGTAGTGCAGCCTAAAATGTTCTCCATGTTTGGAAAATAAGGCACATTTTGTTAAATGACATAAAAAGGTCGATTCTGTTTTGTCAGGTTTGGTGTTAGTTCTTCTTCAAATTGCAGTTTGTTCAGCATTTAAGGTCACTGTTCAGTACATGATCCGGAAAATGTTCCAAACTTTGTCAAGTTTCTGTGAAAGTGGTTTATTTATTAGGAAGAAATAAATAATTGGAAATAGAAATACATTTTTTTTTTATGGGCAGAACCACAAGCAGCAATGCAGCCGTGACCACATTAACTTCCCTACTCTGCTGTGTGGGAGCATCAGAGGAGACTGACACTGCACTGTCTCCAGCATTGTTTTATTCAATCAGTCTGAAGCAATATGCCGACTAAATATTCTCATTTACTGGAGTACAAAGACAACATTAGATTGAGGCGGTGGGGAATCGGCATCCATCTACATCAGTAACCAATCATAATCAGTTATAATAGGGGTGTGTGGGTGCTTCGTGTGTGTGTGTGCAAGGGGAGGAGAAAGGAGCAGGCACTCATCCTTTATGCCAATTAGTATCACTTGAGTGCCCGACTGTCATTAGACTGTGTCCACCAATCACGCTAACATGGATGCAAATGGGGCCTGTCAGCAAGAAATCCCAATGTTGAGCCTCAATATTTGACAGGGAATGCTGGACTATAAATTATGAATGCTGGACTATGAAAAATGAGAAATAAAGACAGCGGAGTCTATGCTGTGATGAGCGATTCATCCCGACATCTCCTACCAGTGCTGAACGATGTTCGTATCAGCCCAGCCATAGCAAGCTACAAAAGGCTTATTAGTGTAAAGAGGGGCATACTGTAGGGTCAAATGGCAGGGTTGCTTTTTGCACCGACAATGCCAACAGACATGCCACACAGACATGCAGTATACAAGTACATGCTACACAACGAGTTTCATTTTTCATATACGCTCAACCTTTAATTAAGCTTTTCTGGTCGCCAGAAGACTAGCTGGATGAATTTGCACACATACTTTACCAAGGTCATTTCCATCTTCCATGCAAGACCAACAGAAATGAAAATGTCATGCTCAGGCATGCAGGTAAATGTGATAAGGGCTATCAGCTGTGTGGCTTTCATTGTCCTGATTAACTGACTTGAGATTCAGCTGAATACATTACTTACAGTCCATTTCCATGGCTTGCCTTACTCTGTAATTAGCTCCACGCTGGCCCCAGAGCAGGCCATCAGGACTACGCTGTGCGGATGCTTTCCCATATCCTGTGGAGGTTTCGAGGGGTGCAGCGCTAGAAACCAAGACTTCATTTTCCCTCGTCGCATTGTATCCTGTGCTGCACAGGCCATTTCATACAGATTAAATAGATTAAATGTTTACCTGACACGGTTACCCCAAATGTCTCTGCAAATTATTTCTGCACAATTTCCTTGCCGAAGTCTGCACAACTGAGGGAATCCGTCCAAGTCAATCAGTCAGAACCACTCATTAATATGTATGAAGCTGACTGTGGAACCCAATTATCTGGGAAGGATTTCAAACCACATTAGACAAATAACTGACTGCTGTCGCAAGGAAAAATGAATTGATTAGCTTTATTGCAATCTATATTTCACTCGTTTGGGTGGTCACCACCACGCTCATTTAGTCACATTTCACTCTCAATCCACTTAACAAATTTCTTTTGAAATTGCACTCTCATTTTTGAAGTACAAATAGGGCATAAATTAAATAATTGCAGTCGGCTTCACATTGTAGTGTATTGCTGTAGGCTTTAGCAGAATTCCAGTGAAAAGGAAGTGATATATTTCTCATTTTGTGCAATGATCACTCCATAATTCAATATTATCAATTTTACACAATTTTACACAAATTAACACATATAATGGACTATAGAATAAGCCATTAGAAGTCACCTATACACTTTTTCACATTTAAAATTCCAGACTTTTTCCATACTCAAATTCTCAGATTTTAGAGACGTCATAGTACAACTACTTACATATATTAAAGGCCCGAAGCGTACGTTTTGGCTTCTCACTCAGAGAACCGAGGATACGTTAGTATCCGTAACGTTCTCTTTCGTTTCGAAGCCGAAACGTACGAGTGGATCACTACAACCAAGCCTCAAGAGCCCTACACCGAGGAGCCCAAGGTGGGAAGACCCATGGGACCGCTGCCGGGTCCAGAGAGAACACTCTCTGCTACACCCGGCCTGGTGACGTCCAATGTGTAAAAACGCGCGAAGGTGTTGCCTGAGGCCCACGAAGCGCTCAAGCAGATATCCTTCATGGGGACGCCTTTCCAGAAGGCCCAAGAAGCCGCCACTCCACGGGTGGAGTGCGCCCTGACATGAGCAGGCGGAGAAACACCCGCCGCCTCATATGCCAGACGTATGGCTTCAGTAAGCCAATGTGACATGCGTTGGGTAGACAAGGCCTGACCCTTGGCACGCTCGCCTTGGCAGACGAACAACTGGTCCGTCTTCCTGATGCTCTGCGTACGCGTAAAATAGGCACGAAGCGCTCTGACCGGGCACAGAGTGACGGGCACAGACCCGCCCGTCTCAGGAAGGGCTGAGAGCTCAATGACCCTCGAACGAGGGTCAGTAGACAGCACTTTCGGGCGAGAAAAGGGATTTGGTCGCAGCGTTACCCGCGCGTCATCTTGCGCGAACTCAAGACAGTCAGGACTGACTGACAAGGCAGTCAGATCGCTAACGCGCTTCACCGAGACCAGAGCGAGCAGAAGCGCAGTCTTAAGGGAAAGCAACTTTAGACTGACACTCGACAGAGGGTCAAAGGGCGTAAGGGCCAGTCCGCGCAGGACAGTGGCCAGGTCCCAAGTAGGGACCGAACGCGTGGAAGAGGGGCGAAGCCGTCTGACGCCCTTCATGAAGCGCGACGCAAGGGGGTGAGCGCCTGGGGAAACGCCAGCATAGCCAACATGGCATGCTGAAATAGCTGCGAGGTACAGCTTCAGTGTAGAAGGTGTAAGACCCTGATCAAACAGGTGTTGCAGAAAAGCAAGCACCTCGCCAATAGGGCAGACTAGAGGATCACAGCCTCTGTCTCTGCACCACGTGCTGAATACACGCCTTTTCAGTGTATACAACGACCTAGTGGATGTAACTCTAGCAGCCTGAACAGTCTCTATAACTGCGTCTGACAGGCCGCTCTCTAGGAGACGCGCCCGTTCAGGGGCCAAGCCGTCAGTGTCCATGCTTCCGGCTTGGGGTGCCACAGCGACCCGTGAGCCTGCGATAGGAGATCCCTCCTCAGAGGGAGGGTCCACGGCTGGCTGTCCGACAGTGAGACCAGATCTGAGAACCAGCTCTGAGATGGCCAATTGGGGGCGATCAGAATCACCCTGTGCGCCCCCGCTCTGATCCTGGCCAAAACCTGACGCATCAGAGGAAGGGGGGGAAAAGCGTAGAGCAGACCGCGCGGCCACGGATGCGCCAGCGCGTCTGACCCTAGCGGCGCATCTCGCTCCAGCGAAAACCACGCTAGACAGTGAGCGTTCTCTCTCGAGGCGAAAAGATCGACTCGTGCCCGCCCAAAGCGGGACCAGAGGCTGTGCACCACGGCTGGGCAGAGGCGCCAGTTGGTTGCACGCGGAACACCCCTGGAGAGGAGGTCCGCGCCTGTGTTGCGTACACCTGGCAAGTGCGACCCCCTGATCGACAGGAAGTGGCGGGAGGCCCAGGTGAGCAGCTTGTACGCCAGGCGAAACAGGTCCGGAGAGCGTGTGCCGCCCTGGCGATTGATATAGGCCAGTACAGTGGTGTTGTCCGTACGCACCAGAATGTGTTCTCCTCTGAGAAGAGGGAGAAACTCTTTCAAAGCGCAAAAGACAGCTAAGAGCTCTAACACATTGATGTGTAGCCCCCTGGAGGCTGCGGCCCCTGTCCCCCTGGCTGGGCGGCCGCAGCAAACGGCGCCCCAGCCGCTCTTGGACGCATCGGTGGTCACCGTCATGCGTCTGGCTATAGCGCCCAGCGCGCCGCCTCTGGTGAAGGATGACGGCCTGCGCCAACGCGCGAGGGCTAGCCACAGGCGTCTGGATACTAAGATCCGACGGGCGGGGTTTGACCTGGAGGACACACCCAGTTCCGCTAAGGCGAGCTGCAGCGGGCGTAACTGTAAAAGGCCGAGTGGGACAGCGCCAGCACACAGGAGGCCCGTCAGTCTGAGACACAGCCTGGCCGAAACGCAGGCACCTAGTCTGAAGTGGCGTAGACACGCCCTGACGTCCTGTAATCTCTTCAAAGTGAGCGTCGCTCTCGTTGAGCGTGAGTTCAGTCTCACACCCAAGAACTCGACCTCCTGAGAGGGAGAGAGCATGCACTTGCTTAGGTTTACTAAGAAGCCCAGATCGTGCAGGTGACGCAACACAGTGCGAACCTGTGACGTTAGGAGCTGTCTGGAACTCGCCAGCAGCATCCAGTCGTCCAAGTAGTAGAGGAGTCTGATACCCTGAGCACGTAGAGGAGCGATCGCCGCCTCCACACACTTGGTGAAGCACCGAGGTGCCAGAGACAGACCGAAGGGGAGGGCTGTGTACTCGTAAGCTCTGCACTCGAAGGCAAAGCGTAGAAAACGCCTGTGCCTCGGGACTATGCCTATGTGAAAATAGGCGTCTTGAAGGTCTATGGTGACCATGTAATCCCCCTGGCGGACTGACTCCGCCACCATGCGCCCTGTGAGCATGCGAAAGGTGAGAGGTTTGAGCGAAACATTGAGCGCTTTGAGGTACGCGCTGAATAGCGCCCTTTCTCAAGAGATTGCGAAGCTCTTGTCTGAGAGCAGGGGCCTTGAAGGGCGGGGGTGGCCACCTGAACTGCAGTTGATAGCCTTTCAACACAGTTGAACCGTGAACGACTCCGACGCGTCGCACGCCCACTGCTCGGAGGCGAGTGAGACAGAGGACGCGGGGGCCGTGCACATCGTCCAATTCTGCCTGAGCAGAGAGGCGCGATGAGGAGGCAGCAAGACGAACAAAGTGCTATGCTGCCCCCCAGTGGTACTAAGGGAGCCGAGGTCAGTGACTGAGGCTGTCTGCGAAGCTGAAGAGCATTCGACTGACAGGGCAGACACTAGTCGTAGTGCAGAGGCTGAGGACCAGCCGACCGTGTGTGAGACCCACTGGCGCTCACGCGTGGCTGGCGAGCCGCGCACATCACCCGCGGCGCCCCGTAGGGCGGCCGACCTGGAGTGCGCGTCAGCGACGTCCGTGTAGAAGGGGGAGAAGTCTCTCGACCGTGCGATGGCAGATGCGTCTGACTGAGCAGACAGCTCCGCCCGCCCCTGGGCGATAAATTGACCGACAGAGGCGGCGAGGGCGGCGAAAGAGGCTGAGGAGCACTTCTCAACCGCGAACGCCTCCGACGCGCCGCATGCCCACTGCTCAGGGACGAGTGGGTCAGAGGACGCGGAGGTCGCAAAGTCAGTAGTAGCCCTGGCGCCACCTGGGCGCCGCTGGGGCGTGACGTCACGCAAGGCGCAGAGCGCACGTCGTGCGTAAGCTGAGTGCGCGGCGGGGAAAATTATTATTTATTTTTTTTACACCCGTCGGATTGTGCAGGTTGATGGCAAGCCGACCGTGTGTGAGGCCCCAGAGCGCCCACACGTGGATGGCGAGCCGCGGTGCCCCGTAAGGCAGCCGACCTGGAACGCGCGTCAGCGACACATTCACCGACTGAGGAGAGACCCTGCTCTTCTGTACGTGCGTTAGCAGAAGCGTCCGAGTGGGCGGACTGTTCTGCTCGCACCTAGGCGATGAAATGACTAACCGAGGCGGCGAGGGCGACGTGCGAGCCTGTGTGGAGTGCTGAAGAATAAAGTAAACTCAGCGCCCCATTGCTTCAGGATCGCTGCTGACGTCTGCGTCGCTCCTGGCTCGACGGGCGCGTGGCTGAAAGCGCACGTCCACCTGAGCGTGAGCGTTGCCAAGGCTGTTGTTGACCCGATGCTGGCGCTGGCGCCAGCCTGGGTGTATCAGCCCTCTTCCTGGACTGCTGCGCGCAGGCGCGTGAAGCGGGGGAAACGTTCTGAGGAAAGAGCTGCAGAACGAAAACCCGTGCCCATTAAAGCACTCAGAGGCAGAGCGGACAGCGGGCAGGAGCCACGCGTCATAGCCTGCCCCACACCAGCGCTCGCTTCAGGATCGCTGCTGACATCTGCGTCGGTCCTGGCTCGAAGGGCGTGTGGCTGAGAGCGCACGTCCACACGAGCGTGAGCGTTGCCGAGGCTGAGTGGCACAGAGCTAGCTCGCTAGCAAGCTGAGCGCCAAGAGTTTTCTGGCCGGGCGGCGGCGAGTCAAAGGCGGCTAGCCTCCTAGGGGAGGGTTGAGCCGTGGCTAGCTGGCTAGGGACTAGCAGCTAGGTAGCTGGCTGCCGGCCGCGTTGTCGTCGAGAGGAGGGAGGTAACCCCATCTTCGTCGACGGCTTCGATGGCGGGATCATCCACCTCTTCAGCGTGGTGGAGAACCAGCCGCACGGGCAAGGAGGCCCCGATAGGGCTAGCTGAAGAGCTAGCGAGCTGGGCCGTGGCTAGCTGGCTAGTAGGCGGCTGACTAGCAGCTAGGTAGCTAACTGCAGGCCGCGTTGCCGACGAAGATTGTCCGGGCGACTCAAGCGAAGACGCCGGGGAGCGGAGCTCGGCTGAGAGAACACCAGTGGCGTGTTCCATCCTAAGGCAGAAGCAGACAGTATGGCGGTCGGCAGCCGCCATTAGCCGTTTCCAGTCGAGACATCTAAGCGTTGCCATCCAGCGACTCTTGGTACCAAAATTAGGGACCAACGTGAGTGACTTTGAGAAGGATGGATTCCGGAAGTTTTGAAAAAACTGTTGTGGTGGGCTTTCAAAAAAGCCGTTGGTTTAGGAATATTTGCGATAGCAAACGAAAGGCGACTCAGAAACACACGCAGTAGGCGAGGTGAAAGTGGCAAAGAGGACCTGAAGCGTAAGCGCAGTCAATATATAGACTTTCTGACGTCACGCAGGGCTGTCTAAGTAGTTGCCTGCGCGCGTCAGAGCGCTTACTGCCCTTTTTTCAAAGGGTTGGTTAAAATTGACTTCAGAAAAAGTAGGAGATGATAGGCATCATCCACTCGTACGTTTCGGCTTCGAAACGAAAGAGAACTCCCATGCCTTCACAAATTTTCTTCACATGAAAACATTTTGCCAAGGTTAATCCGCCATCACTATACATATGGCATGGAATAATGCGCCAAATGCACTCAAAATAATTAATTAATTAACATACCAGCAACAATAATCCCTTACAAAGCCCTCAAAGGAGCCAATCTATTTTAAAAAGTTTGCTTGACAACAGCATAGTATCACCTCTCTAGCATTGCGTTCAACTCTGCTCAATTTTGCCATTAGCTCCTCTCGACCATAGACATGCTCTCGACTGTACCCGACTTGCGCTGCCTACGTCAGAAAACAGGATACAGTTACTCTCCATACGTAAGCATTGCAGCATTTTCTTGGCGGAATTCATCGAATTCTGTTTTATATTCTGAAAGTAGAGCTGCATTGTACAACGTTGTGCAAAGGTCTGGACACAGAAATATTTCTCCATAACCTAATTTCCTTTTTCCATACCTTTCCAGACCTGGAAAATACTAAAATTAAATTCCATACTTTTCCATACCGCGTAACCCTGCCTATAAATGTAAGTGCATGTGTTGTCTCTCTGTTTGACTTTGATCAAACATTTTACATGAAGCCTGCATGAACAGCAACAAACCCTGAAGCTGGCATTTTCAAACCATTCAGACACATCTTTTGTTCAAGTCGACGACAAGATGCTTCCTGGTGGCAGAGTTAGCCCCCAGTGCAGTCCTCCGAACCCTCACAGCTGTTCCATCTTGGCTTATCTACAGTATGAACTATTCCAGGACTGTCAAAGCAAATGAAGTGTGCTGGGTTGGTGTTTTTTTCCCCACTGCAAGCCAAATGCTACTGTCTAGAACAAACAAGACAGTTCTCGCGGCCATTAAAGGAGGGAAAAGCTGAAGTATTGCTTCTGCGACTGTCGACCACCTAAATCAGTTTGTCCTTATCCGGGTCAAATCTAGTTATTGAGTCAGTGCCTGGGGGAAGCATCATGCACTAGCAAAAGTTTTGTGAGATGCACATACACTGAATGCTAATATACACAATAATGTGATCCATGTTTTTTTGCCATAGAAAAGCAAAGCCGAATCCTTAGACATTCATCATCTGCATGGAGTCAGTTTTACTGACCACACCACAGCCAGCCAACTGATCGTTGGTCTACTAATTCTCTGTCCAATCTCTCTTATTACCACAGACTTATGTATCCGCCCAGTAGACCGTTCATTTTCAATCAAATTACTTGAACTTAGAATATTAAATAACAGTGACATTAGGTTGATAAGCAGGTCAGCTGTGCCTTTTTGAACAGACTCGTGCACAGGCAGAGAGAGACAGGGATTTATTGAACATCCCAAACAGCATCACCACAAGCGCATCATATCACTCCCACCCACATGCTCAGACAATTAATTAAGCCCTCCAGAGTTTATGGCAACTAATATCAATCCACATCCCATAATTTTCTAGGTTGGGAAGGGTTTTTTTTTTTTTATTAGGCACCTCTATAGCCGCTATGTGCAGTGTGTTTGGATGCTGTGCAGATCTCCTTCTCGTAAGCCACAGGCAGGAATGTTTTTGAAATGCTTCCCTGAAATACTTCCATGGAACATGTATTTACTGTTATGTGCATATAATTCGCTATGTGTGTTGACAGTGACAAACAGATGAAACTCCGTCAGATATGTATCCAGTATCGGTTTGAGCAGAGACCGCTCCCTTCCTTTTGATCATGTTGTCTATTCTGCATTTTCTGTACGGGTGTGAAATGTTTGGCTCTGGTACGAGGCCAGGCTCTGCTTGCCTTACTGGACGTAAAATGGTGCACTTGTATGGTGGGGGGACCAGTTCAGATCTCTCGCTCTGATGTACAGACAGACAAAAATGTGTGTTTTAAATGGATACTTTTATTCATGATGAATATTTAAGGGATTACAGGGCTATAAGATCTGAGATGGTGGTTTTAACAAGCATTGAAACGAGCTGATGAACTGAGAAGCGTTGTCCCGACCGCTTTACGCTGATTGTAATGGCACAGGAACACCATGCATTAGTAATGTGATCAGGGGGTATCCGTGGTCGATCCTAATGCCTGATTAGTGGGACAGTGCTGAGTTATGTTGATCAATGAATGCACGTTTGCTGTCTCTGTCTGCAACAGAGTCTCACTCCAGCGAAATGTTGCACACCCCCACTCAATAGAGCACCTCTTCTCTTCTGGTGTGCGCTGATCTCACTAGAGCAAGCATGATTGTGTGCTGCAAGTGGGACTGTTTTATACCTTTGTGTTTCACTCTTCACAGGTCCCTGTGCAGCACATTATATAGACAAAGGTTTAGAGGTCCAGTGTTCCCCTTTACATGGATTCCTGAGACGCCTGTTCATAATTTATTAGCTGCAGTCCTAAAGTTCAGGGTTCTCTGAGGCGTTTCACAGATCTATAACCAAAGCCATGCACTACAGAAAGCAAAAGCAAATATGCAGATTTTTTTTTGTTTGTTTGTTTTGTTTTGTTTCCCCCCTGATAACTAACTAAGCTTTTTTTGTCCGTGGTCATACAGTGTCTCTCGTTTGGCAGGGTAAAATGATAAAATAATGAGGAAAAATGAGTGTTTACTCTCCCTTAAATTGCAGTGTTCCTACTTCCAACACACAAGCTTGGACAGTGGTGTTTGCTAGAGCCCAAAATGACCAACTTTGTTACTGCATAGGGATGAACAGAATATGTTGACGCACAGAGCATCTTCAGGCCACTCTGCTGTCCTGAGAGGGCAAGTTTATTTAAATAGGGTGCATCCAGTCAAGGAGTGTTTAGTGTTGTGCTGTGTGTAAATCTAATGAAGTGTGTCAGGCTTTTAACGGCTCAGACAAAATGAAACAGGCAAAAATCATGCAGTCATATATTAATATATGTGCTGTTTGCGTTGCAGGGTATATTTAATCAATTAAGGTTAAAGATCGGCGCCTGGCAGTGGTTATTTCCATATGAATCACAAACCATGAACTGTGCAATCGAATAAAAGCAGCAAGTCAAATTAATAAAGAAATAATTAAAGAAGTTGGTATAAATCAGTATATTTATATAAATAAGTAGGCTGTGATGGATACACAAATGACAGGAACGAGTCACTGGCACAAGGTCCTGGCGAGGTAGGCTGGATGATGTAGTCCCGCGTGGTCACCCCCTGACCCGTGTGTCAGTCTGAGGGATTGCTGGAGCCTCTGAGGAGGGCTGATCTCACTACATCATCAGCCTGATGTCCTGGTGACTTCCTTTACCACTGACAGAGAGAGAGGGAGGAGAGAAAGGGAGAGAGAGAGAGAGAGAGAGGGAGACAGAGAGATTTAAACATATAGAAATCAACATATCAAACGTAAAGCAGACAGTGATTTCAGTTAATGTCGTGATCAGGTTCCATCACCAAAACCATAACGATCATCATCCCAGCCACCTGCTTGAGACATATTGCAATAATCAAATACAAATACAAAATAGGTCAGCAACTGGAATAAATGTGTATTGTCATCTAAAGTCCCATCTAGTTTTATGTGTGCATGAACAAGGACACTCAAACCGTCAAGCTCGGAGCAAAGATTGCAATGGGCTGGAACAGTGCATTTTACAAGCAACAACTTTAATTTGTATTCATTTATAGACTAAATTGTAAATGCCTGCAGGAGTGTGTGTATATGTATGGCTCTGTGTATGTGTGTGTGTGTGTCGGGGTCTGTGTTTTGTGAGAGTGTGTGTGTATGTGTGTGTGTGTGTGTGTGTGTGTGTCTGGTGTGAGAAGTGAGGAAACATACAACAGAGATAATCTATGACTGTAAGAGCGAAGGGGTCAATGATGTTATTCTCCGAAGAGTGCATTGGGCTCATTTGTCTGCCTAGGGGGTGGCACATTTGTCCTGCAAATAATAGAATGCCTCCAGACCGTGTCCGTACATCAGATAAAATTAGATCTGGACCCAAGGACGAGCCATTCCACCTTCATAAACCTCCGGAAGGTACTGTCTTCCTGATAAACTTTTACTTTAACATTAAAAAAAAAAACACAAAACTTTTACAACACTCAAAAGATACAGAGATGCATAATTCATTTACTTTTAGGCTTTCCCTCAAGACCTTCTTTCTTTTGCAATCTACCGATACAGTACGCAGCATCTGAATTGCCCGTGACTGAATTTAGATTGGACAGAATCATGAATTTTAACTCGAGCAGTCTATCACCAACGGTATTATCTTCATCATGACTTTCTCAGAGGGACCCTACGCTGAGAGACCAAATATTTACCAGAGGTTTGTCAGCCAAGAGGCCCCACTTCATTCAGTCATGAAATTGGTATTCAGAAAGCACAGCTTTCTCTGACGGCCCTGAGCTTATACAGTTGTATATTTACTGATAGCTGCTTGTGGATTTGTGAAATTGCTCTTGTTGGCAATGGCAAATGCAAAAACCCTTGTGGAGAACAGGGCGGGAGTGCTTTATTGTTATCATGGGGTATTGTAGTTTGTCCTTGTGTAAGAGAGAGAGTGAGAGAGAGAGAGAGAGAGAGAGAAGGAGGGGAAGTTATGTTTGTGAGTATTCTTATGTGTGTGTATGTCTGCATATGGATGTGTGTGTGTGTGTGTGTGCGCATGTGTGCATGCGGTTTTATATACAACCCTATGGTGGCAAATACTTAGCTCCATGATCTCGATCTCCATGGTCACTTGATGCCCTGTCATTCCAACAGGTCACTCATAGCGAGATGGAAAGTGAAGCGAGTCAACCCCCAGCTGATAGCATCAGTGATGTGTGAAGATAAGAGTGCAGCCAGAACTGCGCTGTGGACCCTACTTGACACAGCCGTGTGTGTGTGTGTGTGTGTGTGTGTGTGTGTGTGTGTGTGTGTGTG
>JAGFZM010000685.1:80816-126213 GCA_017657215.1 Limnothrissa miodon
GATGCACTTGTTCCTTTCACACAGCAAACTGACTCTCCACTCTACTCTATTCATTTTGGGTTGTTCTCCTCCTGACCCCTGATATTGTTCCGTTTCCATGTTCCATCACACAAGATAGGATTCCACTGCATGTCACTGAGTCCTCTCCTCCATCAGATCCTGTTTCCAAGAGGATAAATACATTGGAGTGTAAAGACTCAGTTTGTCACTACTGCTAGTGGCATTGATGGGATTATGAGACATCTAAAAAACAAACAAACAAAAAATTGTTGATTCAATCGTTCAAAACAAGCACATTTGCCTACTCATAATTAGAACCATTCATGGATTTTATTGTCACATACAAAGTTTTAAGGGCGTAAAAAATGCAGTGAAATTATGCATGAGAGGGGGGTATTAAATGAGGCAAAATAAAGTGATGGGTGGGGGGGTGGTTTTGACAAGGGCTGCATAGAGATGGGGATGAGGTTGTTCTTGGTGTCGTGAACCATTGTATGAATATGACAAAGACTGTCTGTTCAAGTCTTTTTTGTCCTATTATATTTACTTGATGTGTTGGCTTTACGTGATGTGTTGGCATAATACTATGATATCATATGTATAAATACTTCCACACTTACGATGACATATCTTTGGCATGAAATATTTTAAAAATATTATTGTGTTCCGTTGAGTGAAGGGCATTAAGAGTGTCTGCTGTGCTAGGTATAGTTCTGCCATGTTTGAGCTGCCAGCGATCCAGCCGTGTCATCCAGAGCGCTGTGTTAATCTGTAGATGTCAGAGCATCTCTCTTTGCAATACTATCACTGTGCTGGCAGCCCGGAATGATCTGAATCGGTAGCTGACGTTGTGAAGCAGTCCTGCTTTGCTAGCTTCTTGCTTGTCTGTGGTTAGATTTTGACTCTAATAAAGATCTGTGTGTGTGTGTGTGTGTGTGAGAGAGAGAGAGAAAGAGAGAGAGAGGGAGAGAGAGAGAGAGAGAGAGAGAGAGAGAGAGAGAGAGAGAAAGAGGACACTCTTGACAGTGTGGGCCTTCCAGGAATATCCGGCTATTATAGGAGGAAAATGAAATTGTAAACATTTTACAGTGCAACATATTTATGATAAAAAAAATATTTCTGAGCAAACAAAAGCTGTTCCATGATGCTATTTTGCATTCTGTCTCTAGGCCTGCCTTGGTATTTTGCTTATATTTCCTAATGCCTTAGAAATTTAACAAGCACAATAAAAAACATCTACAAAGCTGAAAAGGGAGATGTCTTGACAATTATGCCAGGAGCACTACATCACCATGACAACTTTAGAAACATTTGCATTTTTCTAACATCAAAAGCTGCAGACTGCACTTTTAAGAGTCAAACATTTCAACTTCTGAGACTGAATGAGGAGCTATCCAAGGGAATTTTCCCAGGAACTATGGGTAGCTTAACCTCACAAAAACTAAAGTTCATGGTAAGCACGAAGCAGAATTAGAGTATTACCTGTGTGTGTGTGTGTGTGTGTGTTTGTGTTTGTGTTTGTGTTTGTGGCTTTTTGCCAGCTCAACAATTCTAAATTGAAAAGAGAATCTCCATCCTAAAATGGAGTTATTTGTATCATTTCACGGTGTATTTGTGTGGGATTTGCAAAGTATATAGTAGGTAATAAATAACCAGTGTAACAAGTTCAATTTCACATCCTCCTTATTTTGGCTTCCTCTGTTATTTCATCCCCTGACCCCTAATCCTTTTCTTCCTTCCTTTCTTTTCATCACTTTATCCTCAACCACCTTCTTTACTATTTTCTCATTCTTTTTTTAACCTTCATCTCCACTTTTTTTTTACCTACCTTTCCTCTGTCATCCTTTCTTTTTTCTCTTGTCTCTCGTTTTAACCTTTCTTTTTTTTTCCTCCCCTCTCTTTCTTTCTTTCCCTGCTGTGGTCTGGCATAGTTCTCTTCATGTGGGGTAGAACAAGAACTCCCCCTGTGTCTTACATCTATGGACCTCTCTCTCTCTCTCTCTCTCTCTCTCTCTCTCTCTCTCTCTGCTAACCCCTCATGGGACTCTCTCCAGTCGTGACCCACATCGTTTAGCTGCTGTAGTGGACTGAACACAACAGGTCAGCACAAGCAGTCTAGTTTGCTGAGAGAAACACTTTCATGGAGAAAAGAATAATTCATACATTTAGCCAAACAGCTGCCCCACTGGTTGCATCTGCGCTCTGGTTGCATTCAAGATCAGGGCAGAATTTCATCTAACCAGTGCAGTGTCATGGTAGTGCAACAAATAAAACTATTGACTGGTGGAATTTTTATGGGATAATGGATCTGTAAGGTGTCAAGGTCACACAAAATAGGAAATATAAACCGTACAAAGCCCATCACATCTGTCGTATAAGCGGACACGTTAAGGGCCATTATCTTGATTGTGCTTGTGTGTAGGTTTGGAATTCTGCATGATGCAAATGTTTGATTTACAGTAGTTTCAGTAAAGAAGCCAACCAGCTTTAGGCGCTTGTATAAATGTAACCTTTTCCGTTAGCTTTAGACCAATTGAGCCTTTTACTACTAAATGAGTGCCTGATTTGCATGTTGAAAAATGATGTGAAAAGGAGCTCCTACATTGCACCACTCTGTGCGGTGTACAAGCTCTGTGTTGTGTGACAAATATATGATTGCTCTCCGTAATCAATCTAACTCCAGCCATATGTGCAAAGGGAAGCACGGCCACACAAGAACATACTTGAAGTGACCACCCTTTTGAGCACAGAGCTTGTTGAGACTATGATTCATGAGTATGACTTTAAAATTAAATTGACCTCTTTAGCCTTTCATGAAGTCTCATTAGCCGTCATTTGCATTTGTCTTAATGGCTTGTTAGAATTCCATTATGGGTGAGGTCACCCTTCTTTACTGTCATTGGGCTTAAAGGACAGGGATTGTGAGCATGATGACATTGGACACAAACTAACATTACTTGTCTGTTTGCTTTAAGCATTAGTCAGCATTGCCATTAAAATCATTTTAATAATAATTTAATCATTTAATGCAGTAACTATACAGTAAGGCATAACAAGTTTCATCAGTGAATCACCAGGGGTTGCTATAGTGTCACAGTGCATTTTAGCACACTTATGCATTGTGTAGCTTAAAAAAGTAACTAGTAATAGTAACTACAGCCTTAATGATTTGTCTATTTAATTTGTCCAAGTTGCATTTTACTGCATTTTAACTCAGAAAACCCCATGGTCCTTCTACCCTAGTACTCAAGCATCATGATAAAGTCATATAACATCTTTTTAAAATATTGTGATTTTTATGAGGCATCTCTCTCTCTCTCTCTCCCTCTCTCTCTCTCCCTCTCTCTCTCTCTCTCTCCCCCCCTCTCTCTCTCTCTCTCTCTCTCTCAGTGCACCCAACTGATTAACATGGATTGAGGCTTGTTAAAAGGAGTGAGCTCAATCATTCAGGGAAGTAAATTATTGCTGACAGGTTTCAAGTTTCAACCTTGTATTTTGATAATAAACTAATCTCTCTGATTTAGTTTTTGTAGCCAGTTGGTTTGGTCACTGATTTGCAGTCAGAATCACAATTCTTTTGCACATAATGCATTTACTCAATCATGTCACTAGTATTGAGTGTTGTAGCAGTGGTGTGTGGTATTGAGCAGCGGCAGTGGTGTGTGTGGGTGTGTGTGGGTGTGAGTGTGTGTGTGGGGGGTGGGGATTGTGGGCTTGGGGATGGCAAGCGGTGTCGTGAGCAACTAAGGGTGTGTTTTATTTTTTTTTTAGAAAAGGTTTTGTGCATTGTGTCCAGTGTCAGAGTGCCCTGGCATTGTGTGTCTTCGACGACAGATGTCTTAAATTTAGTTCTAAATGCACTTGCAGACCTAGCTAACATTTGCAGAATAATGTTATCTTGTTAGAGTGGCACAAAGAAATGAAGGAACGATTGTCACTGAAAAAGAAATGGACAATAAATCAGACAAAGAAAAATGCCAGAACTTCTTTTCAGCATTCAAAGTCCAGTTCACTACAATATAAATGTTTTAATTGACAATGGCATTGATGATGATATTTTTCATCAATGGAAAATATTCTTTCTCTTTGTTTCTTTTTTCTTTCAATGCCACGTCTCTTTTGGCTCCATAATAATTCTGCTTTAATTCTGCCTTCATTATGACTCATTGTCAAGCCTCCAGTAGTGCTCCAAAAATGGCTGTTATTCTTGTGTGACAGCAATCAGCAAACAACACAAAATAGGCCAACATTTCTAATTCAGGGCCCTTCTACATCATTAAGGAGCTGTCACTGATGGTTTGTATATGGATCTTCATGGGGGATGTTTGTCGTTGTTGATCGCTGTTTGTTGTTATCTTCCCAAAAGAAGCCTCATGAAACACAAGGCCTCGTTTCCAGATTAAACTTTCTCCTTTTGGATGGTGGTGTTAAAAAAAAACTTTCTGATACACATGCACAGATTTATTTTGTTTTATGTTATTTCATTTTCCCTATGTGTGTGTGTGTATGTGTGTGTGACAATTCTATATTACATTTACCAATCAGTGGTAACATTGGCCCTAAATATAACCTACCTAAAGGGTAACCTGTTATGAAACAGTTGCACAGTCAACATGATTGATAACAGAGAGAAAATAAAGAAATAAAGAACATGTACATCAGCTCTGTAGTAACACACAATTGAAAACAGAAAAGAAAAACAATATCAGGAGTGGAAATTACACAATATCCTTCAACTCACGACAGCCTGTAGAATATCATCACAATACTCAACCGATTCTTTCTAGCTAAGCAGCAGTAAATCAGGAAGGAAACTCTCTTGCCAAAGTTAAAGAATGGGGACGTCATTCGGTTCATGCACTCGTAGGCTGGCTCTGTCAGTTTGCATCAAGTACAAACAGTTTGATGTGAACTCGTAATTAAAAACAGCTCTCACTAAAACAAGGCCGACCAGCCAGTGAGTTCACTATTGTAAAGTCAGTTGGAACGTCCCCATCCAGAGGGCACCTGCCATCAGCCCACTCCATTTAATGTTGATGTCCCGCCTGTCGCCCAGGATAACAGTCAAAGCAGTCATTATGTTTATTTGGAAGCTAAAGTTGTGCTGGTATAGTGACCTACAGTGTTTCAACATTTAAGAAAGAGACTAATAATGACTTCTGAAACAGTTTTGTACAACTGGGATAAATGTGTAAATAGAAGAAATATTCAATACAGAATTTAATTCTCTTAAAGTAGCAATTCTACTTTATTCTACTTCAATTCTATTTATGTGTGTTATTACAGAAATCTTTTCTAGTCTATTTTTCATTCTATTCATTGTTTATTCTGTTTCTATTCTATTCTGTTGTTTTTCAAGATTGCTCTTTGGAATATGCATTACCTGGAGATGTCTTTATGTTGTCAAAACAATTGACTGATATGAAACATTCTTAGACATAGACATGGAGAGAAAAATCAGATAGACCCAGAAATGGACAAAAGCTTTTTTTCTGCTCAACAGTTTTGAAACAGTGACCGATGGCAAGCAGCGTGTCCGATTGTCAGTGCAGGCATGCACAGCATTCTAAATGTGGCCTTACACATCAAAGAAGACTGATGAAAAAGTCCTTTGGATATCAAATTGGTAGTAGCTGTCTTTTCCATGAAGCTCCCACTGATGTTGTTTTCAAAAATAAAAGCCCTTCAGCATGAAAGGGGAAAATCTGACTTTTGTAAATAAAAGATTAGTTTGCCAGCATTTGAAATCCATTCAATTGATTGTTAAGCACTGGACCTTGAAGAGGTTCCACCTTATCACTACAAGGCAGGCTTTACATCTTAGCCAAACCTTGACCCCCTAATAGTCCATCAGCACCTTTTTCCATAACTTGGACTGAGGTGTCTAGGGTTTTGAGGTGTCTAAATATTTGTCAATTGTAAATAATTCATGAAACATGTATTGATAATGACCTAAATATTCCATTCTCTTAATTTAAAGCTTTCTTTTCATTTAGTTAATTATTTGGGGGAAAATCTTATCTGACTGTTAAATGGCATTTTTGATAAACAAAATGTGTCATATAAAGTTCTAATTACTGCTCCCTCAAGGCAATCAATACCAATTGATTTTACCAATTGAAGTTCTCCGCTTGGCCCTTAATAGCTTGCTGATTAATGTGGCATTATCATATCACTGGTATATCTTGTAGCATGATTCATGATGTTTCTTTGACACTTCTTAGAAAATTAATTTCACTTGCATAAATAGTCTCAAGTTTACATATTATTGAAGGTGACCTTCTGGCTCCCAGAAACACAAAAAGCCTGTGTGTGTGTGTGTGTGTGTGTGTGTGTCAGAGAGGGAGAAAGAGCCACCTGTTGCTGTCTTTTTTTTATCTGTGATGTTATCAGTTTTATAATATCCCTACTTCTGTTTGTGCTGGCCAGTGGCACAGTGTCCTGGACATTTATTAAAATTGCCACAGTCTTTGGCTCGGTTGTGTTGAGCTTTATTGGACTGGCCTATTCTGGGCCTTGAAACCACACCTCAACACAGGCACATGCTCTTGCAGTCAAGTCTGATCTCGCCGTCGCTAAAAAGCTCTCTCCAGATGTCACTTCTTAAGCTGCTCTTACTTCTATTTAAAACATGTTCCCGTGGCATCGCGGCATGGGGTGACTATATAATTAAGCCGTCTTGTCTCTGCCACCTCTGGAGTCTTGAAGTCACATGACAGTCTTTCTTCCCTCCAGGCAGGTAGGCAGAGGAGAAGTTGCTAATTTGAACTGATATCATGAGCTACTGAAAGTCAAACAGAACAGCACAGTTGGTAAAACCCTGAACACTGAGGAGGTCACAACAATAACTTAGGCAGAGGCATTAAGAGCTGGTAAACACACAATCATGAATGTCACATTTTTACTTTGTATATTTTGATACATTTCCTTAGATTTATTAGTTTATAATAAATGTTGACAATAAACATATTTTAACTTACATAAAACCAATTCAAAATAAATTCTACTTATATTACTCCAAGCTCCTTTAGATAATATCAGATCATTAGTGGTAAATATTCTCTGTATTATCTATAAAAATTCATTTTGCATGGACAAAATCTTGCAAAAATGCTTTATGGTGAAAAAGAGCAAAGGGCTCTGTGGAGGTCTTTGGTGTCTCCATCAGCTCCAGTAGCTCTCTGTGGGGCTCCAGCACCAACCTGCTGTTATCTTATTCCAATGGCCTGGTCTGGTGTTGCTCTACCTGCTTGTGATGACGTTCCTTCAGTAGGCTGCTGTAGGGGCTTTTCTGCTGGCTTGCTACATGTATTTGGTCCTTCTACATTCTTCCTGTGGAAGAATGTATTCTTCTCTTGCATCTCTGTGTAGTGTTTGGTGTTTTCAAAGGTGTATACGGGTCAATTTGACTCACACATCTTCTGAAGAACTGAAATGTCTAGGGGCTTGTGAGCCACAAGTGGCTCTTCTGCTTGTTTGCTGAGCTGAGGCTCTCAGCATCTCCAAAACAACTTGCAATCAAGGGAGAAGCCCAGGCCCAATTGAAAGGTCCAAATACCAGTCATTATGCTTAGTTAAAATGGTAAGGTTTTGCGGCAAATGTGCAGGTCTGTTCAAGTAATTTATTAATTAACTGACTCCATAAACAAGGCTGCCGTTGCCATGTCATTATCAAACAATATCACAAATGTATCTTAATTTCCTTCATTGAGAAAACTTTAATTGTTAATGATGATGTTTGACATCTGACTTGTCAAGTTCATGTCACTGAATGATATGCAGGAGGGAAAAGCACAGCTTGCAACCGACCATAAACAGACTACCTACCTTACTACCGCTTACATCGCACACACCTAGTATGTTAGGGTCCAAATCCATGGGAGAAATATTTAGCACATATGATAAATATAAAGATAACTTTGATACTCACTTTGATGCATATAGAACCAAAGAAACCTGGAAAAATAAGGTTTACCTTTCATCATCATAAGCCTAAAAAGACTTATGATTCCCATTTACACTTGAAGTCACTTATAATATAACCCTTTCGAAAAACATTGTTAAGAAGTAACTGTCCTAAAGTAACTTTCCAACCCTTTTTGCTCTTCTGAGATAAAAACAAAAAAATCAATGCTTAGAGTGAAAAAAATGTTTCAAACCCCTGGTCTATGAGTAGGAAGTAATGTGGGATGTTTTTTTTTTTACTGCGATGAATAATGTTGGGAGCAGCAGTCATTTGTTGTATTGTCTTGTAAAGCCCTTTCAGAAAGGTTCAAGTAATATCTATTCATCAGAGGCAGAGAGAAAGACAGCAATTAAAATGAGAGCAGTCACTCATGCCATCTACAGATAGTTTTTTGCCCTGGACTAATCATGTTCTTTGCCCTTCACTTCTTCCTACAGATACTTCTAGTTATTCAGGAACTTCACTAAATGGCATAAATGCCTTGTTCACTTTCACTCTGCGCCTTTGAAGACTTATTGTCATTGCCAAGCGTCAACAGCAGCGGGCAGTAACATAATAACTGTAAGCTCGTTATAGGCTAATGTAAGGGCCGTTCATGTTCACATCCCACACTGCTCTCCCCACATTACTGTAAGCATCTAGTGATGGTCTCACAGACACATCAAGAGAGGAACATTTTTAAAAGTGAAATGCTTTTCCGGTCTGACTCGGCGGCGAATACTCTGTCAGGACCATATATTCTGGTTATAAAAGAACCTCGGGGTGAATCAGTCCAAAGCCCTGTTGTTCCAGGTCACAGAGTGCTGTAAGGTAGGACAGGAAACGCGAGATATTGAGACGGCGTAGACCAAATGGTGAATTGGCAGCCTTAACTGAACAGGGTGCACTAACTCTCTCTTTGATCTGTCTATGCCCCATTCAGCTGACATCTGCTTGGGGTTCGTTATTTGGTCTATGTGCTATTAGATTCATTGGGGATTTTTCCTACAGACAACCCCCCTGGGACCTGAAGGAACAGGGCTATGGATTGATTCACACTGGATTCCTCTATTAAATTAACAAGGTCCAGACTGTCCCCTGACTGATTCAGCACCCCCGCCCCACCACCACCACCACCCCCCTCTCTGTTTAATTGTACTGAAGAAATACACTTTATACATTCACACTGCAAACATGCTAAAAAGTAATTATTCATACAGCCATTCATCAGGCTGTTTTTTCAAGGACTATTACTTCCGTGTAGTGCATAAAGGCCCGAAGTTGAATGAAGTGAGACTCTGTTCTTTGAATGCTGTTTGAGTAGATAGAAAACTCTCAACTGGCAAAAACTAGGCCAGTGTGGATGTGAAAAGACTTACTTTAAGGAGAGAGAGAGAGAGAGAGAGAGAGAGAGAGAGAGAGGAGAGAGCAATTAGGCCAGTTACCTAATGCAACTGAATTTCAATTTCAGACGGGACAGAACGTGAGTGATTAAGTTATTAATTCCCCCTGCTGTGCCCAAATAGCTTGGGATGAATGGATTGGATTGTTTGGGCCCGACTCTGGGATTGGCCTCAGAGCATGTCTCTCTCAGATGAGACAATGAAAGAGGCTGCCAGGGCACTGTCTGGCACTGGCCATGAACCGAGCGAAGACGCTAGCTGACTAGGATGTGTGTGATGGGATCAACACATTTTGGTGGGGAAGCGCTTTAGAGAGGACGTCTCCTGCACCCTGCTGGACATGGTCTCGTTTAGTTCAGAACGCTGAAACTTTTGATGGGAGATTGTATTAGTACACATGCCATTTTTTTAAACCTATAATCATGACTTTGTCCCAGACCAAAGCCAAGATCTACCTACTGAAATGTTACATGTAAGACGTAGCCTGCTACTGAATTTGAAGTACACAAATTAGGCTGGATATCAAGGAAATTATTTAACGGGTGAGCATATAACGGCATTGCTTTTGCAAAGCAGCTTTGTCTTTTTTTGCTGTAAACCTTCAAATGTCAGTTTACTCCACATGCTTTGAAGTATTCATAATCACATCTGAGTTTAACACTGGGAGACAGACATGACCAGTACTGGAGGACGCCTGAATGATAAGACACAAGTTATCTCACAACATGTACAGTAAAGTGTCATTTGAGGAACATTTAATGAAATATTTAGATGTGACATAATCAGAAAACAGTTTTGAAACAAGAAAACAGCTGTGGTGCTTTAAGACTGTTGGGCTTCTATTTTGATAAGCCATCACCATTCTGTCTTATACATTTATGAATGATTGGGTAAGTTTAGTCATGTCTTTTGAAACAGTCATGAATTCTTGGTGAGCAACTCATGACAGCAGCTATAAATATGTTATGTACTCACTCAAGTAATGTGTTACTCAAAATTCCTTTTCAACTAGGATGTCAAAGAGACGACTTCAAGGAAGGCCATAGTATTCAGTTAAATAAAGAGAATAAAGATAGGGACATAGTCCTATTTGCATTATAGGACTAGGATTCTGTAAGTCTCAAAGAGTGGAATAGTGAACAAATATTTTATAAGAATATGAATTACAAATGATATTTGGAAACTAAAGTCTTTGCCGTGGGTCCCATCCATGGTCCAATAGCTCACAAATCTTGTGCGGTGAACATGACATGTTTGTTAGGTCTATAAGACAGGTGGCTTCAAATGATTGCACAAGAAGTGAATGATGTAACATTAGACTCTTCCTGGTAGAACTTACACCTAGAGGTTTCATTTCTTGCTAGTAGTTGATGATGTTTGACTAATTACAGTCATTACAGTGATTATGATGACTGACATTGGAACTACCAGTGAGCGTAGTCAGTGCCAGTCGGTCAGGTGCTGTCATAACATAGATCAGTGGTTCTCAAATGGGGGTATGTATAGGCTACCCCTGGGGGTACGTGAAAGCACTGCAGGGGGTACGTAAGATTTAAATAGATCTTTTATAAAACAGCATGAATGCAAAAATCCTTAAAATATTTTTTGAAACATTATCCTAAAAAAAACAGACCACAATGCATCACCTGTCAATCATTGCCACCTTGAAGACTCAAACAATGGAGACGTGGCTAAATGCAGCTGAAAACACAGGACATGTACCAAAGAAGGCAAAACCAGAGCCAGAATAACCTCCCCAGTATTTAGAGGAATATGTTTTAATGGAATTTACTAGCCAGTAACATGAAGCCAGTAGCATGAAGCCAGCGCATCTTCAGCAACATCTCAAAACAAAACACACGTCATTAGTTTTTTTTTTTTTTTTTTTGTGTGGGGGGGGGGGGGAGTTTTTTAAGAGGAAACTTTCTGAGTTTAGGTCATCTCATTTGCCATTTTGTAAGTCCCATAGGTTTCTATTAGAAGACTCTTTGATCCTTAATATAAACAAAGTGCCAAATAAAACATGACAGAAGCTTTATTTCATGTTTTGGAACATCGGTGAGTAGCACTTTTTAAAAAACTAGCCAGAAAAATTATGTCACTATTTAGAGGAAGATGTTTTAATGGGATTTACGTCCACTGTGTTTTTTTTCTGTGGGGAGAAACTAAGCAACAGTAGCATGAAGCCCACACATCTTCAGGAGCATCTCAAAACAAAACACGCATGTCGTGCTGGCAAGCCCACCTGATTTTTTTTTAAGAGGAAACTTTCTGAGTTTAGGTCATCTCAAGAGATGATGCAGAAAGCTTCTATCAGACAAAGCCCAAGAGACCTCTTATGCGGTGTCTTTGCTCGTAGCTAAAGGCAAGAAATCATCACTATTGCTAAAGACCTGCCTTCCTGCCACTATGGTGCTAGCTAAAACCTAATCTATGAACTTTTTAAACCAAAAATGCTTTGGCTGGTAAGGGGATACTTGGCTGAAAAAAAAATGTTTCACAGGTGTACATCAATGAAAAAATGTTGAGAACCACTGACATGGCTAATGGAATTGCATTTAGGTTGGCTTATTTAAGAGTGTTCATTTGTGTTTATTTGACAGTGTTCCCACGGGCCCTTGAAATCCTTGAAAGTTTGTGATTTTGAGAAAATAAGTTCAAGGCCCTGGAAAGTTTTTGAAAATGGGCATACTAAGACACTGTCCTATTATTTTGTTGTTGTTGTTGTTGTTATTTTTGGTGCTTTGGCAGTTTTGCATCCATTTTACATGTGTCATTATTTTGCCACCACCAGTTGTGTGGTGTAGCCTACTTTCTACCACAGCCTAATGTCCATTAAGAGATCAAGATAAAAGTTAGACTAAACTGAGTGCAAAAACAAGTGACGTTAAATAATGCATGCTCAATACTGAAGACCTTTAGTCTTCTTCAGATAAAAGTTGTATAGAATACTTCCTGTGACACTACATTCAATTTCACAAGCAAAGTCAGTCTGGCCATGCTACCATTATAGAGCATTTCTGTTCCCAAAAAAGTGTGAACCAATGAGAAATGCAGGTTAAAGATGCAGGTTAAGCCCACCTCTCAGAAGGGTAGTACGTTAGCTTGGCCAGACTAGTCGTGGAAGCCAGGGTAATTCATCGGTAGCAGTAGGTAATGCCACCATGTGTGGTCCTTGAATTTAACAAAATTGGTCCTGGAAAGTCCGTGAAAAGTTCTTGAATTTGATGTTAACCGAGGTGTGGGAACCCTGATTTGAAGTTGAGATGTATAGTAACATGTACTGTAGTGCAGAAATAGTAATTAGCAATGCTATACCACAGTATTCAGTATTTAAATACTTGTTAGAAATGAAGCCTTCATGTCATCAGATTAATTTGTTGTTTTTACTTGTCAATTATCCAAGTCAGTTTACCCCAAAGTTTGCTGCTGTTTCTCTGTCAGCACAAAATTCTGTTTCATCTAATACTTCCATAAGGCATCTCTTTTTGATTGGCTTGCTTTTTGTCCCCCACTGTGAAAAAAAGTTAACCCAGCCTCGAAAGACAACATAGGGGCTGCAATCCTCAAACAAACACTCAAAAAAATATAAACCCACTAAATCATGGCCAATTAATCAACAACAAGATGGTAGGGGATGCGCATTAACTCCCACCCTTACCCCCAATCATCTTGTTGTCGATTCGTTGGCCATGGTTTGTTACGTTTTGGTATTTTTACTGTGCCTTCAATGTCTTTAATGGCAACTATAACCTTGTGCAACCGTATATATACTGTTAGGCCAAAAGTTTTTGTCATTCTTCTATTATCACCCCCAAGAAATATATGGGATCCTGCCTCCTTTATCCAGATTGCTGGTGATAAAGTTTGTACCCATATTTGATTTTTTTTTCTCCTGTAAGATTCAGCATTAAGCTGAAATAGTGATCTTTTCACTCTATTACATTACATTTATGCATTTAGCAGACACTTTTATCCAAAATCTATTAGCCAGTGCCAGTCCACATGAGGGTTAGATTAATGTGAGTCTGTCTTCACATTGTTGGGATGTTAAATCTCCCCCACACACCCTTGTAGAAACTCTATTCACTCTGGTTTTGGGAGTGCTTGTGAGGATCAGGGCCAGATTTTGCCGTCTAAATCCTCACTCAGTTTGCTCGTCATCCCCAGCTCTTCTCCTCCTCTCTCCTCTTCTCCCCTCACCCTTGCTCTTCACTCCTCTCTCCTGCGTGGCCCCTATTAACAGGTGTGCTGCCATGTGCTGCCAACTCTGCTTCAGACGTTTGGGAATGTGGCTGCCTGACTGGTCTTCAATCAGCCAAAGAGGACGCGTCACACCACTTTTCATCTTTCTCCCCCAACACGCACACACACACACACACATACACACTGAGTCACTGCAGCTGGCAGCATCCAGTTCAAGTCCCTGGTGCTTGCCTACAAAGCTGAGCGCAATGGAGAGGCAGCCACATGCACGAAATGACTTAGATGATATCCCCTTTCACCTCTCTGTGTTATTTTGCTTGCCAAGGTTTCTCGTTGCCTTTACTCACTTTGACTTGAACTGCATCTGATCTAAATCTGCAGCACATCAATTTGCTCTCATCACTAAGAAGTAAATTAGGCCATTATGTCATAATAAGAAGAGATGTTAAAATATATATTTATATATTTAAATATATAAAATATACTATTGTGCTTTACAGTATCCTGGCACTGACTTTATATTCCTGTTTTTAGAGTGATAAATGGTACTCAATGTGGTGATCTGTGTTAGTGGAAAAAGCTGTAAATAAATAGCATGTGTGGGTGACAGAAAGGTTTGGCTTTTATAAGGACAATTGTCGAAGGCCATTCCAAGACAGCCACTGCATTTAACAAGAATCTTATCTTTTATTTTTTGTCTTGGGCTGTTAGATTTTTAATTTGGACAGTTTCACCAGTAGAATAGGCTTCAGGATTAGAGTCCTCTGTGGTCAAATTAAAACTCAACAGAATTATTTTTCCTTTCCAAGAAGTCATTTCCTCTCTTTTTTAGATTTGGTGTAAATCTGATATTGCTAGTATCTTCAAGGGACATGGGAGAGAATATTTATGAGTGTGTCACGTTCAAGGAGCCAGACCAAGTTGATACCACACATTGCATCAAAAGTAATGATGGTCATCAATCCCCCTTCAAGCAGAGGCCAACCATCATTTATCTTTGCTGGAGCCTGCTTGCCATCCACTGACACAATCTTAAAAGAGGTGGAAACTCTCAGCAGTGTCCTGCATTTATCTAAATGATATCTGCTAAGTTAAAGCTGAGTATTATGGCCATTTCTTTATCACTCAAAGGGTATTTTCTGCCTCACTTTACATGGAGTGGCCTCTAGTCTTTAGACATGTACTTACCGGTAATAATTGAGGAACTGAAAAGTGCTGTTTTTTAAAGAACTTTGGTGGAGTCCAGAACTCTTCATAGCGGACTTCAAGTGGAGAATAATAATTACCTGAGTTATAGTGTCGCCATTAAGAGCTCGAGGATTCGATTTCGAGTAAGCGTTTATCAGGCACACTATTTTACAGTTTCTCTCTTTGTGGCTCTTGCTGGGATTTGTAACAGAAAATTAGAGTAAAGCTCAAAATCCAGTGCTGCTCTCATCCACGGGCACAACAGGATACCCTTGAGTGAGCAGCATATATTTTGTTGGAGGTCGTAGTACATGCAGAATTAATGGTCCCATTAAAAGAGAGACTTCTGCCCTTCATGGTTAGAGAGTGCCTCTGGTGTAGTTTATCAAGTGCGAGCATAAGATATCTAACCCAGTTTACCACAAAACTCACAAGAGCACAGTGTACAGTAGATATCACTCAACTTTGCCGGTTAAGATGGTCAATTAGAATGTGATTATAAACTTGCCAACTGTAAACCCAGCTGAGAAGAGGGAAATTTGTGCATCTCTGAAAAGAACTCAGTGTGATATTTCACACATTGTGAATGATATGAATAGACCATCAAGACTATGGTTGGGGCTTCTATTCATATTCCTTGATAAATATGATCATAAAAATGAAGACTAAGACCCTCTGATCTGTAATGGATGGTTAGTATACAATGTATGCACGCTGGAAGTGTTTAGTCAAAAATATAACAGAATTGTGTGAAGAACATAATTCATTGGTGCCTAAAACCATGACAATTCAGCCTCTGTAATCTGTTTGTCAAAATCAACACAAGGAATCTCCTCTGTGAGTTGAACAGATCTTTGAATTGCCTGATATCGTTTGAGTGAAAATATGAGACATGAAATGCATGCCGGTTATTGCATCAGAGACTGAACTTGTAACATATTTGTGATGTTCTAAGCCTATTACAACGTCTGTCTTTCAATGCATTTTAATCCTTTTTAGGAAGCTGTTTCTCGGTGTGGTGTGATATCCTGTATCTAATTCTCTCTTTCTCTCCCTTGCTCCCCTCCTACTCTCTCTGTCTGCCCATGCATCTATCTATCTTTCTCACTTGAACAGATGCAGTGTGGACAGCAAAGTATCAAGAGTAGCCTGGCTGAATCGCACCACCATTCTGTTTGCCGGAGAGGAGAAATGGTCCCTGGACCCCCGCGTCATTCTCCTAGATACAGTTCACACCGAGTACAGCATAAAAATAGAAAATGTGGATTTGCATGACGAAGGACCATATGTGTGTTCAATACTGTCAGACAAATTGCCAAAATCAACAAAAGTACACTTAATTGTCCAAGGTAAGATTAAATCTCTATTTTAAGCCAAATGGCATTCATTAATTCATGGCTGTATAAATGCCTGGTCATGCTTTCTGCTTCTGTTCAAAAGGCCAACGTGTTATCTTCGGAAGTCAATACAGGTTAATTTTGTACTAAAATCACAATATTCTATAATAAAAGACAGGGATTAATCAAGACATTGCAGTTTTTTTTTGTTCTAAAAAAGGAGATAAACATGAAATGGACAACATGGGTGCCCTTTTTAACCAGCCCATGCTCTAAATGAGACTCCTCAAACGTGACTATCACTGCTGCGGTTTGGATTTAATCTGAGTTTAATTTCAAATGGATGATGAGTATTGATTTCAGAGACAAAAACACGGAGAATAAACTTGTGGCTTTTGTGTCTGCACACAGGCTTGATAAATCAAATGCCAGCACTGGCCGGGCTACAGCTTTTTAGTCATGACAGAGAGAAGCAGAGTGGCTCCTGTGCAATTTCCAAAGTAATTAGCTCTACCTTACAATTATCAGGCTTTTTAGGCCATCATGTTAAAAACTGGCCGTGTCGCACCAACTGTCAAGGAGACCCTAATAAAGGATGATTGTATGTGCAATGTTGACAGGGCAAACAGGTTGCACTTTCCAAGGGTGGATAGACTTTGTTTAATGAATCTGTTGTTGATGTTGTTGATAATTTGTTTTGTTTGTTTACACTTTACCTGTGTTTTTTGACATAAGGGTGACATATGACACATATCGTGGGCATGTAGTGGCTGTTGACATTAAGTGCCATTTGGTTATTGTAATGTCTGGTGCTCAAACAGTGTCAGCTGTTATCATTTAACCCTATTGCACTGCATCTGCATCCAGTAGTATGAAGTGCAAACAAAACATCCCTTTCATTTCCTTCTGGAAATATAAAATCTATCTACTTCTCTTTCTTTCTGTCTGTTTGTCAATTTGGAGCTGTGCTGAGCTGTACTTGTTGTTTCTTGCATTTGCTAGATAGAACATTCCTAACCCAACTCAAAACATTCCTCTCTGCTCCGCTGGCTGCCAACTGACAGCAGTTGTGGAGGTGTTTTAGATTCAGTTGTTGTAAAATATATTTTCTAGTTTTCTCTGAATTGTTAGTTTTTGGAGAGCTGTGGGTTTTGTCAGGCATTTTTTTTTCTGCAGGTGTATCTGGTTCAGCAGACACATACATCAAATGTCAGTTGGTTTTTGTGCGTCTGTGTGCTATTAGCCTCTGTTGCCTTGTGCTCACAGCCTTAAGATTGTCCTCAAAGAAACACGCAATGTCCCCTAGCATTTTTGGCAGCGTTGCATGCAGCATTTTCTCAGCCCGAGACTCAACTGACTTGAATCAGCCACTGTTCATCAACTTTGTTGTCTTGCTATCGGCGCAGACTACGGAGCTAGCCCACAAAAACCTGATGGTCTGCCTGGCAGACTGCCATGGTCACAGCACATAATATGAGGATGTCCTTCATGTTAAAAGGCCTCACTGTAACTGACACTATGCTGGTGCTGAATGAGGTCGGTTCATTACGCTTTTCAGGATGCGCCTTGGTTGGTTGGGGGATCTGTAACAAGGCCACGTTCCCGCTGAGAAGTAGATTTCACGCAGTTTTGGGTGACCTAGTTAACAGCATGTCTGTCACACGCGCATCAACACAAACAGACTGGTATTTTCTTCTGAGATCACTTGGGTTTTATATCTACTAGGATGTTTGAGCGCATGTTGTAAACACATCTCGGTTAAAGGTGAGCTTAATTAGTTTCTCACATGAATCGAGTAATTGATCTGGAATCGACGGATTGTCTGATGCCTTAAGGAGGCCTCACAGACTGCCGGCAGGATCAACACTCTCTCTCTCTCTCTCTGAATCACCTTACAGCAAACACCCACTCCTAAGCGCACTGATTCTTAAACCCCCTATGTGTACGTTTTATTTTTTTCGTATGATAATTTCTCCCATCTATCGGCGAAGTGGTATACTGCATACGTTTGAATAAAATGTATTAGCCTTCCCCTTCCCACGGTCCTCATTTCCCATGGTCCTCATTTTGAAAATGGCGGCGCAAAATGGATATAAGATAAATAGAAGATAAATCCTACACATAGAGGCTTTAAGAAAAAAAAGTTTAAGTATAATTTAAAATGAACTGAGACGCTACAATGACAAATTACCTAAACGTAGTATAAATAGCCATATGCTAATTTGTGTTGTACAAGAAATGAAGCACTGGCTTTTAAGCACAGTATTAGTCTGTTCACGTCCAATGTGCAGTGTGTTTAATGTGCATTACTGCATGCAAGTAAATTAATGTCCTGTGCTATGATTCCAAGGTTTAATTGGCCTGTAACATATTGGTGGGAATAAAAATGCCGCTCCCTAGGGAAATGTCAACTAAATAATCAAAATGGATGTGCAGATGTTCAAAGCTAGCATGCCACTGTAGCATTAGTGGTGTTAGCTTTGAAGTTATCAAATAATTACCTATTTCCTCCCTCAGGTTTTGTTGTCAACATGTGATCAGAGGAGGCTGCTGATGGGCTAAGGGTGCAGTTTGCAGGGCTACAGTGGAACACCAATTAGCAATAGGTCACCACAGAGGCACTGCCAGCCACCTTTCTGAAGGCCTTAAGTGCAAGTGCCCTTATGCGGACACACACACACACAAACACACTCTATCTCTGTCTCTGTCTCTCTCTTCCTCTGTCTCTCTCTCTCTGTCTAACTTTCTCTCTCTTCTCTTCCTCTGCCATTTTCTGTTCTGACTCTCTCTCTTTCTCAATCTCTCTCTCTTACACATATTTCTAAGACCACTCACCCACCTTTCCAATTACTAAAGCATTGCCCAATTACATTTCTCCATTTCTTCTGCCATATAATGGACAGTACAGCATCGTTATTTAGTTGAGTGCCAGTCATACAATAATTAGAAGATGTATTCTCATGATTTTACACAAAGAACATGCAAATGATCTCCAAACATTTTAATTACCATTTCACTAAGGAAATGTGAGATCTTGGGAGACTCGGCCTTGTTTACATTTACATGTTGAATTCCCATTTGCCAAAGGTAACACTGAATCATTTTGCACCTCTCACATGCTAGTTGCTCTCACTGAATATTCACTGTTGCCGACTAGCCTTTTCGCTGGTGGCACTTGTTTATTTATTTGAATTATTTTCTACCTACGGAACAGCAGCAGCAGCATGTGGAGATCTTTAGATCTGTTCTTAGCCCGGCTGTCTGCTGCAGCCCCTGTCTACCCTCCTCCCCTGTTTCCTGCCATCCTAGATACCATGCTGTGCCTGACCATTAAGTGCTCACTCACACAGCACATACCACTTTCTTCCTAATCAAAACCCCACTGTAGTTGCCTTTGCTCTTGCACTTATTGTTGATCAGCTGCGAGGGTAAGAAATATGAGACGGTGTGCTTCAAGACACTGATGTGATTTCCGGGATTTTAGTTTTTTTTTTTGCTTCTTTCTTATTCTGGCTATTTGTGATTCAGAAGAACCAAGAAGCCCAGACTTTGTGAATGCGTCCAGAACCTTACACTTTTGACCAATTACTGTTCTCATGTAATGTATCAGTGATACAGCTATTTTGGTTGTGACTGACGCCAGCTGGTGTCCTAAGCTCTCATCATCTTCCGAAACATTGATCTGCGGTATTGATCAGCGTTAAATTGAGAGAGAGGGGCGTGCATATGGGCCTTGTGGAACTTGAGACACTGAGGGCTTTTTTTTTTTCTTCCCTGGATTTCTTTTGCTGAAAAGGCATTCTTCATGCAGGTTCAGTGAATTATAAAAGTCAAATGAAGGTTGTTTTGGTATTTTAGAGTACCTTCCTCAAGGGTTATATTGAAAAGTATAATAGGTTAAAATACCTCTGAGTTTACAGTAGAGGAGGCAATATTGATTTTCAAAATGTACAGAATTAAATGGTTGTCACACAAATACAATGTGTTGTGTTCAGACAGGGATCAAGGTAAGGTTGTGGAATATATGTGACTAATCTCTGATTCACCACCACGAAAACAGACAAGAAAAACACTGCTGAAAGAACTAATTTACTGGCATAACAACAAAATGAACTACATCTGAAATAATAACTGCAGTGCGAACATGTTATTGAAAATCTCAGCCGTTAAGTTAGAACTCCAGCTTTTAACATTCCTAAACGTAGACGCCACCTCTTTAAAGGAACATTGTGGCACTATGCTTGAAACTCTATGTTTTTGAAATGGTTTAGAGAACTTTGGAAAGTCATATCTAAATGCATGGTCTGGTGGTTTGGTCTCTTGTGCAGGCCTATAACTGAGCCAGATGGGCCCTGGTTAGTGGAGAAACACTTCACCAAATCTTCAGCCATTTGAAACCAGTCCAGATCTAGTGTAGTTTACATATCAGGACACAGAATATCTGGTGTGGTGCAAGTAAATGGAAATGGCTCCGAAGGCCTCCGAGGCAAAATCTTGGCATTCGATTTGAAACTGGGATGGTTGAGTGAACTTTGACTTACAACCAAATGACTAGTTTTTGTTGTCTTCTCTCCAAGCATGCAGAAGTTTGGCTGTGGAAAAATGAGGACTCATTCCGCATCCTCAGCCATGCTATTCGTGCCTGGTCCAAATCACTGCAGTGTGCATGTTAATTTCGGTACGGGTATATAATATCTGTTTTATGTTGAGGTATGTTTGTTTGAAACAATGAAAAGATGAGTGAATGAATGAAATTCATAAATGAAAATGAATGAATGAATGTGTACAAGTCAAGTAGTAGTCAGTTTGTAACCTAGTAAAGCTACTTGAATCAGAGATAGATAGCCTGCTTATCCCAAAACAGCAGCTCCTGTGCCTTTGATGTAATAGATATAAGCATGGATGAAGTAGTGTTTTTTAAAGCCGCACCCCTGTCATGTGCACTTACTCAGCACCGGGGGGTGTAAGTGTGATCGGTGGGGGGTGGGGGGTGGATGCTCTGAGGGTTACAATGAGATGAGAGTCTCAGAGAACTCTTCAAGCGATGAGAGTGAGCCCAGACTCTGCCAAATGACTTATTCATGGCCAGCGCAGTTAGCACATGTCTGCTGCTGTTGATGCTGTTTGGTCATGGATGAGAGGTGACCAGCGATGCACTGGGTGATGTGTTAGGGATTGCTCTTTGAGTTAAGAATTAAAGAAGTATGCTTTTTCATTGTTACATAAATGGTACTTTTTATGCCAAGTTACCTAATTTATGTAAATTCCTAGTTTGTTCTAATTAATAAAAAATGAAAATTGACAATGAAAGTTATTTCTGAGGGTGTTTGCTGATCTATAGTAACTGTGGATGGAAAGTAAGTCTAACAAGTGTACTCTGTCTCCTTTGGGGCCTCTGCTGATCGCAGTAAATCTGTGTTTACTCTAGATAATTTTTCACAACTGTGTTTTTTTTTTTATCTGAGAGGTAAGAATATGTGGCAAGGCTTCACAAACAATTACAGTTCTTACAATTCTTAACTGTCACTGGTGAGGATCCAAGTAAAATTGCACGTAAGTCTCGCTATAAAATGCTGATGCTTTCAAAGAGATTATCTGCCATCCTACCAGAAAGTAGCAGCTGAGCAAATCTTATTATGTGCAAATGCTTGCTGCCTTTAACAGAAGATGCAAATTTTGTGTATTTTGGCCATGTAAATGGCAAAATAAATCAATTCTTGTGAATACACATTATGTCTGGAAAAAGTCTAAGTTTCTGGGGTGATATCACAGATATTACAGCAAAAAAATGGGCTTCTGTGTAGATTTGCTTGCTGTTCTTGTGGACTTGGGCAGTCGCCCCTCCTCCGTCAGAGAGACCTGCTTAGTCACTGTGCCCTGAGGTTTGATTTCTGTAGTTTAAAATGTTTGCTTTCTCCTCCACAGTCATTCCAGCATAATGTTGTGCCTCTCTCTCTCTGTATGTCAGTTGGGTAAAGCTATTCAATTAGCGACCTCCATAAACCGTAGGCTGGATTATCCTCTTTGGTTTCCCCAAGTGTAATGATGTGACAGTGTTTAAGATTCGCCTTAAACTGTTATTTCTTTCCCTCTTACTGTCGAAAGAGACTCTTAATGGAAAATGCCTCTCCTGGAAAACTCCTTCACGGTCATTATTGCACCTGCTTTCCAAATGGTCACCGTCATTAATGAAACAATTTATAGACTTCCATGCATTAAACTCACATAAATGAGCAGCCCGCTCCTCCACCATGTTTTGTGGACTACTGTATGTCCTGTTTGTCCAATGCTTTGTGATAGAACAATTGTTAATACTCTGGGGGAGGAGTTTTACTTTTTCTAACTTTTTTATAGAT
Source organism: Limnothrissa miodon (assembly GCA_017657215.1). Classification (NCBI taxonomy): domain Eukaryota; kingdom Metazoa; phylum Chordata; class Actinopteri; order Clupeiformes; family Clupeidae; genus Limnothrissa; species Limnothrissa miodon. The sequence goes on from JAGFZM010000685.1 coordinate 103,252, forward strand.
AGGCAATTTTGTGAGCACTGCAAAAGTCAAGGTCAAAGGATTCTTTTCAACTTTTACCTCTTTTAACTTTTAACTTTTACCTTTTTCCTTGTAGTCTGTTTTTCACCGTCTGAGATTGAGTGTGGTCTGCTTCCCTGAAGTGAAATCAATGTGTTGTAGATCCAAATGTACAGTAGATATTTGGACAAATCTACATCTACATTTATTCTGCTAACAGAGTACATCAAAAGTTGAAACTAAACACATGTTAAACCTGCCCCCTGCATCATGTAAAGGGTAAAAGGCTGGAGTCCTATCTCAGGCAATTGAAATGGATTAGAAGTAGGCCATGTGGCTATACTGAGCTATGGTATGTTAAACTTAAGAGAGAGGTTGTGGTAAACCTGATCAAAAAAGACCCTGGATTGATCATTCTTTAAATTAATGACACAACTTATTATGCATTTTACCATTTCTTCTGGCTTAATTAACCCAGATTTATCTTTCAAACCTCTGATTGGAATACCCTCTGCAGATTGAAATAAAGCTCTCTGTTGAGAATGGGTTTTCTCAGGCTTCTAGTAGGAGAGTTTTTAAGACCGAGAGATCAGAAGAGCTCTTCTTTTACACATACACAAAAGTAGTTCAGTTTTGCTTTTACATAAGGACTCGTAGCTCTCTACCATACTGCAATATGGCTATGTGAACCTAATGTTTATAAAACTGTTTTGATTGTGTTTTGTAGTTCCTGCAAAAATTGTGAACATATCAACGGACATCACAGTAAATGAAGGAAGCAACGTTACACTGATGTGTTTAGCTATTGGACGGCCTGACCCCAGTATCATATGGAAGCATCGATCTTCAAGTGGTAAGATATATTTTAGATGTATTACTAGTAGGGAAATATATGTAGGCCTGTGTGTGGTCATTTTTTTTTTCTAAAGAAAGTAATCTGTTACTGACCTTGACGTGAACTTTGACATATGACATTGAACTGGGGGAGATTGCACAGCTTGCCCTCTCCTTTGCATACTTGTTATATACTAGTGTTTTTATTATTAAACGTCCAGCAGCATGAATACATGTATGTGCATTTTGATCTGGAGTGCCCTGGGCAGATATGTGTCATGACCTAAGACTCTTCCTATTGGCTTCTCAGTGACCTCCAACACAGATCAGCATTGTACGACAAAAGAAAAGAATGAATCAATGGATGAAAGGAAATAATATAAAAGAGAAATATTCACGGTTTAACATGTTTAGATTTGGAACTAGTTGACAAGCGTGTATAAAACATCTACAACAGCATCTTTATTTAAATCAAGCAAGTTTACAAAAGAGCAACTTATGCATTCTTGGACACTAAAATATCCTTAGTGTTGGACTGTTGGTCTTAAGCACTGCTTTCTGATATGTGGACTGCCATTTTTCTTAAATGTAGAAAAATTAGGAATTAATTAAATAAGATTAGGCCTAATACTTGACCTTTGACTAATGTATTTTGAAAATATTTAATCATACTGTACAAAAGCTTAGGACTTGGTTGCTCTCTGGATATTTTGCATCTCTTAACCAGTATCAGTAGTAATCAATAGTAACCAATTAACACACAGTAACCAATAGTAACCAAAAGTGAGTTCCCCAGGCTTGTAGTACTATTACTCTAGCACAACAGACTCCCATTTGTTTTACTCCAGCACAACAGACTCCCATTTCTAATTCCTCCATTTGTGCCTCCTGAGTGTGACACCATGTCCACTTGCTTTTTCTTCTGTGACCAGCAGATGATGTCTGGTCAGAGGGGCACTGATGGCATCATTTCCCTCCGGGGAAACAGGAGCCGTCGCTCTGTGGCCTGTCATTCTGCATCAGCCCTCAGTCAGCTACTATTGCTGCCTTCGGCCACCCCCTCCTACTCAACCCCCACCCCTCCCACCACGCTGCCAAGTCTCCTTGGGCATTATCCCTCGTGGACTAAAGTTACGGGGTGATGCAGAGGACACTAGACTTGATGCTCAAGCCATTTCCTGTCGCAGAGCCTGTCTTGGGTGCCCCGTCCAGCTGAATCAGCACTTGGCCAAGGCACTTCCTCAGCTCCAATAATCATTTGTGTGTTTTGAGAGAGGGACAGTCTCTCTCTGGACAGGCTCACTTGCAAGTCAGTGTCAGTCAGAGTAGGTAAAGGAGATGGTCCACTTTCTGAAAGAAAAGAAAAAAAACTGACAGTTTTATGAGTATTTGCCCCAATCTGTGATAAGAGAGTAGTTGTTGATGAAGGTTCAGTTGACATTTTATTACTGTTACCATAGTAACAAGGCATTAGGAAGGTGTTTGAGTGAAAGTTATCTATGCAGTGTTTGTCAGGTTGTACTGGTGATTGTCTTATTTATTTATTTATTTATTTATTTATTTGTTTATGGGATGTCTAGTTTGACCATCAGCAGATGTCTCCCCCATTCATTTAGAGAGGAATCTGTCTTGCATGACAGGAATAGCTTGCTTGGAGGCGTTACCAACATGGCTTCCATAAGGACGGGCTCCCTATAAGACTTTATCTGTGTACCGAGCTACGAGCACTGGCCTGTCAAACAGGCTTCATCTTTGGGGGTTCATCTGTGTGGGCAGACAAAAATCTGAAACTTAATTTATAGCTCCTCCATCTTCCAGCCAGCAGCCCTGGCAGCCTCTGAGCCATCCTTGTTTAGACTTGGAGTCAGTTTGAATACAATCAATATAACCAGGCTGTCATGCTCTCGACCATGACTAACAGCAGAACCTGAACCCAGGGAACCAAAGAGGTTTATTTATTTTTTTTAAACGTTTGAGCCCAGCTACAAACTGCTAGGCTCTTTTACTAATAGCACGCTAGTCAGAGAAAATCCTGATTTTATTCTTTTTTTTTCCAAAGTCTTAATCTTGTTGAGCATATGATCAAATTGGAGAAATTTAATTCATTTTTATTCCATTGAGATGATCTGTGATAAACAATAACAAGTTTTACAATCTAACAACATGTTTTTGTCACAACAGCAATTATCCCCTATCCTTTTAAAAATAAACAAATACTGAAATTTGCCTTTGTTATATTTTACATCAATCTGGCCAAACCACTTCAATTATTTTTTTTATCTTGCTTGAAGCTATGAGAAGGGAGGGGATGAGAGAGAGAAATGAATTGAATAAACAGTCTCTTCTTTGAGAAATGGCTTTTAGAAAGGATTTGACATTGACGCGAGGGTGTGGGGTACCAGTTACTGCCGTGGTGGATTCTTACTGCAGGCCTGTCACAACTCTGTGTCTGTGCGGGCCACAATGTAGATGTCTAGGCACAGGTGTTAGTCTCTTCTGGCATCTCCCAGCATTGGAGCTGTCTTTTCTGCTTGCTCCTGTAAACTATCTGCCATCGTCTCGGCCAAGTGCTCTCTGTGTGTGTGTGCGTGCGTGTGTGTGTGTCTCCCTCATTTGCCTGCTCTGTCTGTCTGTCTGTCTGTGCTTTGCATGCCTGATCCATTCACGTCCCGCTCAGGCGTCTGTCTGTTGCGCCTGGCCTCCCGAGTGGAGCTGCTGGCCTGTGCTCACCGTGGCTGCCTTCTCTTATCTCCGTCCTCCCGGTGCTTTGCGTTGCCTGGCTCCCACCTCCTCCTCTAGTGATCTCCACTCACTGCCCTGACGCTGCACCATACTCTGTACACACACACACACACACACTCCCTCCCCTCCCCCTTCCGTCCTTGGCTGCTGTGGCAGGAGCATGCTGAACGCTACGGGCCCTTTCTCTACACCTCGCCCTCGCTGTCTCCCTGAGGGATGTCAGCTACCTACTGCCTTCTCTAGCCTGCCCACCAGGACTTCTGTGTGTGTGAGTGTGTGTCTGTGTTGTATGTGTCTTTTGTCTTGTGTGTGTGGGTGTGTGTGTGTGTTGTATGTGTCTTTTGTCTTGTGTGTGTGGGTGTGTGTCATGTGTGTATGTGTGTGCATGTGTGTGTGTGTGTGTTTCCACGTGCATCTGTTCATCACGTGACTGTTCGTACGTGCATGTGTACATGTGTGCGTGTTTGTGTACACATCCCTGTTTGGCAGAGGAGGAACCATGTTCCAGCACATTTGCGGCACACTAGCATTCCCACACCGGTAGTCTGGGTGGCTGTCTCACTCGGTCATTTCAGGGATTATAGCCTCCAGTGGAGGGATGTGGAACAGTCTGTTTCCTGTCTGTCTCCTATCCCACGGCTTGACCTCTCTTTTTTTGAGATGAGTCCTTAAAATCAGTTATCATGTTTTACTGAGGTGAATATGTTGATATTGCTACATTTTTTTTATCTATATATTAAAAGAGGCAATGGGGAAATGGATTGCTTTTCTCATTTTAATAACATTTATAACATTTGTATTATATATTACTATGACCTATGACTTTATGATAAAAGGAAATGCATTCGATGTAAAGTCTCACAAACGCAGCAAAAAGATGCTTTCAAGCTTATGCAATCATCTTTATGAGTTTGCAGAGAACGGCATTACAGCAACTCCGACATGCAATAAAAAAGGAGTTTCAGGTGGGATATTATACATTTAATAAAGATGGTTTGAGGTCAGATATTATTCATCAGTATTACAGTACATATTCAAATGATATTCTAAAGTCATTTTAAAATTCAAACTAAATTATTGTTATTATTACTATTTTATTTTCCCCTGTACTCATCAGCATCCATTGGCTGGTTCTTGCAGTCATTTAGCTGATAATTTGCATCCCAGATGGTCATACACAAGCAAGAATAGCCGCCAACATTGAGTGATGAAATCGTTTCTCAAAAAACCAATATGCTGGTCTGTATAGACGGTGTCAGTTAATGTCACTTGCTGCACTAGGAGGGAACGTTATCTTACTTGACATTTCTTGCAAGCTCTAATGATGAAAAAGATCAGAAAGATGTTTTGTGCCAGCAAAGACATTTCACAGAAGAACTCAAATGTTTCCTGAAGTGACATTTTCCAACTAGTCTGTCCATACTAGTGGAACAATGGATATAAAATATGTGTATTTTGATAAGTTGAAAACAGAATATGAATGACATGACTTATTATAATAACTGAAAATCAGGACAACAACCAGACAATAGTTGTGCTATCAGTGACAGGATGGCCAATTTTATAAGTATATTGGTTTTCAGATATAGCACAGGTGTGATTTTCCAGAGCATCATATTACATCATTGTTATTAATAGCATAACACACCCACCATGACAATTGCATCTGTCTCTCTGTCCTATCACTTACACCACTGTACAAAAAAAGTCAGACCGCTCACCTCATTACAATCTCAGTGCCATCGAGTTGTACATAACCAGCAGCTTTTAGCTCCAGAGTGCTCTAAATGCTTGTACCAGCAAAAGTTCCCCTATTGAAAAACAGACCTCCTAAAAAATCCATCCCCATTCTGGCACGATTTCTGCACCAATACAGCATGTGGACATTCATGTTATTGTTGTTGTTGCCGGGGCTCTGGTAGTGGCAAGAAGTTTGCGCTCTGATAGGATTGTGACCGTCCTCTTGAGTGACAGAGCTATTGCATTGTTGACGTATGTTGCCGGGCGGTGGCAGGTTTCTGGTGATGAGTGGCAAACTAGCCATTATTCTGGGCCGAGTGTAAGGCGTGCCTTCTGCTGTGATGTGCCTGTCAGCGTGAACAATGCCCTGCGTTAGCCCCCTCTGTCACCACAGTGATTTTCAGCTCACTTGGGGCGAATTCGCCCAGTTCCCACAAGGGACAACGTGGAAACATAATTGTCTATGAAGGGCAAGGCCACGTGGCAAAAGATGATAACAATGAACGCCATGGCTTATTCTCTCTCAAAAGCCTTAGGGAATGTTTTTTTTCTGATGTGGTAGTAACTGGTCACACACACACACACACACTCGTCCAGTTTCACTGTCTACACTTTAAAAGGATTTCACATCATACGACTGATGAGTCATTCAGGATTCTTTGATATGTCTTGTGCTTTCTGTGCAAGTGAAATGCAATGCCTTTGAGCCCAAGGCATACTGTTCAAGACACCAGACAACACGGCAGACACACACACACACACACACACACACACACACACACACACACACAGCAGACAAAGCATAACATCAGACAACTTGAAAAATATACACTGAACATCCACTGTATACTACTAATGCATCACAAGAGGCAACTCTAGTGTGACTTAACACAAATGCATCATTTAAATTCAAAAGGATTTGAATTATATTAGTTTTAAAATTCAATTATATAAATGATCTCTAAATGAAAATAATATTAATGAATGCTGTACTCTTCTCTTATCTATTTTTCAGAGCATATTAAATGTTATTGATGCAGTCATTGCTTTAATGCATGTGCTGCCTATTCATTTGTATTTGCGATTAACTTTTTTATTACCTCAGTGATTGATGTGACACTTAATAATTAAGTTTCTTTCTTTCTTTTTGGTCTGTGTGGGGTGAGATCTTTGAGGGGGTGACAGACTACAAGTCTGACTCTTCAGTGCTGCTAATGGAATTATACATGGACCCAACACTGTCCAGTTTATATTGTATATTTATTTACATAACTGGGAGAAATTTGGCAAAAATCAAAGAACCATATGTGCTTGCAGTTGCTGTTTGATGGTGCTAAATGTGAGGCCTGGGTATTGCTGAGTGCTGTGAGTGTTATACACATGCACAAGTGTGTTTTTTGCTTATAAAAGCAATTAATTCAAAAATCTTTCATTTTGCACAATCCTCCTGTGAGCAGCTGCTGTGTTGGCAGCTGGGTCTGTGTTTGTGTGTAGCATACAGCTCTGGCGTGGATGTTCCCCTCACTGTATTTGAGCACTCAGCACTCAGTCTTACAGAAGGAAGGTACAGGGGGCACGGTTAACTCTTGCAGCTTTCTCACATATTCTGCACTATTGATATTTTGTTGTAGTTGTTGACATTGCTGCAATAACCTTAGCAATTCAAAAAAAGTGCCTCTAGGGTACCATATTGCAATTTTGTGATGAATACAAAACATTGACAATAAGAAGGTAATGAATTTATAATATAACCAACTGAAAAACATGATGATAAAAAAAATTTATAATTTGATTTGCTCAATGAAACTTTTGTTAAAATGTTAATAAGGCTGCCAAGAAAACATATCCTCAACAGTCAAAAGGTGTATTGAAAAGGGATTAGCTTCTTTTAAATCCATGTATCCATGGGGACAAAATAAATCCACATACTATTCAAGGAGTGAAGGGCAGATAATGGCCCACATCAGCACATCTGACTTCTCTATCTGAGGATGTTACGATGTCAACATTTTGTATGTTTTTTTTTCTCTTTGCTATCTATGGTGAGATGTCCTCATTCTCCAAGGCAGGTGAAGAAGTGTAGCTCCTATTATGAACTCATAGAAAATGGTTTGAAATGGGGCGGTATGTATGCTTTCAGTAGATGAGGCGCACATGGACGAAAGTGACACAAGGTGGGAGGCAAATCCTTGATCCAAGCACTGATCAAGATGGTATTGCACTGCTGTGCACAGTTAAACATATTACTTTTTCAAACCCTTAACAGAAAATTGCAATAGGAAATTGGGTATAGCTTTTCAGTGTCATCTAAAAGTCTGTCTTTTTCTAAAAGTTTTAAACAAGTGTAAAATGAAGTAACTTTCAGATTTCAGCCTGATACTGACATGACTCGGTCTTGAATTTAGGTTCAGATTTGTAGTGATACTTGAACTTCTGGAATGTTCTATTCCTTTACCATATAACAAAATGGGGGTTCTATGATGACTTATACATACGTATATCAGTCCTATATAAATATATCAGTAATCAGCCTTTGTCATTGCCCTAATTTTACTCTCCTCGCCCTGATTGTCATTTCTTATGCAACATACTAATGCAATGATTTACATTTTGAAGACTTTTCTGGCCGAATTTATTGAAAATTAAAGACTAAAATTTATAAGTGCCCAGTTAATTATATGAAATATATTTGTCACATGTTATCCTCTTTTGGCTGCAACAAGCTTTGCTCACCTATAGTGGGATTTTACTACATTATTCTCTACAGACCCTTTGAAGCTCTCAACTGTCTCTGTAGATAAACAGTGGGCTGGTGTCAGGTCTGAGACTAGGGCTGATGTTGTTGCTAGGCCACTAAATTATATTCACTGAGTAGTTTCAAAACTACTAACTTTATAAAGTCCTTATCATTGTACTATTACACTATAGTACTATTGAAAGATAAAGCTTCCAGTTGAGCCTCAAACATAAAAGGCCACCTAGGCCATGCCATCAACATGATTCTGCCCCAGAGGTGCCTAGTTACTCTTGGACATTATGGCTATATGTATACATTAGGACAGTCAAAGTTTTGCGTTAATAGTGCGTTAACACAACCACACTTTAAAATAATTGTCACCGTTAATGCAAGGTAGTCTTGGTAAGGAATACATATTTTTGCGGGTGAAGCGTTAACTTTCTGGTAAAATGCTCCTCTACAACTTTCGTGAAGTTAGGTGCATTTAGTTGCACCTAGTGAATAGCCTAGTGAATACAAATAGCTTGCTTCACTTGTCAGGAGCCAAATTACTTTCTGTTTGCTCTTTGAAGGCAAGCATACCTTGCAGCCTATACAGCTTTGCAAAAATATAGTTTTTTCCCGAATAGTATCCAAAATATATAGCATATACATAGCATATAGCATGTATGCATATATAGCATATATAGCATATATATATATATAATTTTAAAATTACAATATATACACACTTGCCTTAATTGTGTGACAATTCTTTGATTTGGCTTTTGTACTCATATAAATCTAGTTGTAGAAAAATAGATTATTGTTTTAACATGCTACTCCTCCCAGGAGGACTTCGGGAGGAGGACTTAGGGCTTAATTTCATTGAGTTTCATGTCCTACATCCGCAGACAGAGTAGGCCACCAGTACTTGGAAGAGGCTAAATTGTACCTCTTAGGATGTCCTGAGAATAGTGATGTATGGGCCCAGATAATATATCTTGCAAGGCACGGACAAAACTCCTGTTAGCTGGCGGGTTTGGTGGTGCAGCTGGAGTTGCAAGGGCATGAAGAATGTCTTCTTCAATGTCCCATAAGATCGTAAGCACAATAAATGATTGCAAGATGACTGGCAGAGTAGTTTTCCTTTCTGTAAATCCAGAATTCAATTAATTTCAATTTAATTCAATTTTATTTGTATAGCGCATTATACAAAAGACATAGCGCTTCACAACAAAAAAGCACCAATGAGCAAGAACAGGGCATCTGCTTTGGGATTCCTGGATTGTGGACAGAAAGTGATCAAAGTGAAGAAATCAAAGTGACCATTTACCTTTTGATGTCTTGACACACTCAAGATTTTGGTGATTGTGAGGACCCCTCCAACCAGTGTCACCACTCATTGAGAGCTAGCTTTGGGAGCAGAAACTCCTATTCTCCACACCACAATTCTTCTAGGCAAGACTCTGAGAGAAAAAGACACATGGGCATAATTTTGGTGTTGATCCATGGTGAGACAAAATTACCACTAGACCACCACTCCAAGGCATCCTCTTTTACCACCAACTGCTTCACTAGGTTAGAGGTAAACAGCTCCTTCAGCTGACTAAATACGGCTGGCTTGATCTTCGAACCGAAGCAATGGGGCTGAACAATTAAGAAGAACCATGATAGAGTCATCAATAAAACCAAAGCCTCTGATGATACAGCGATAGAAGTTCAACAACCCAATAAAGCACTGTAGCTGCTTGGCAGTCTTGGGTTCTGGCCAATCTCTCACTGCACTGACCTTCCTCTTGACTGTCTTGACTCCCTCTGGACCTATCACATAACCAAGAAAAGGGATGGTAGTTTGGTGGAACACAAACTTCTCCAGTTTCACATACAGCTGGTGTTGTAGGAGGCAGGGAGGGGCAAGCCAAACATGCTCAGTGTGGGCAGCTAGAAAAAAAACCTAGCATGTCAGTTCATTGACCATTGCCTATAACACAGATGGCGAGTTAGAGAAACCATATGGCATTACAAGAAATGTAGTGGCCTGATGTGGTAGAAAGCAGCCTTCCATTCATCACCTTTTCAAATACAGAACAATATAAGCACTTCAAAGATCTAGTTTGGTAAAGAACTGATATCCTCAGACTTGTTTGATGTCTGATAAAACGAAGTGGGTATCAATATTTAACTGAATTCAGGCCTTTGTTCAGGACATGAACCCCGCATCATCTTCTCAAAGAAGAACCTGGCTGAAAAAGGAGGGGTGAAAGGATGAATAAAACCTTGTTTCAGGGCCTTGCCTTCATGCCACAGGTCTTTATTTGGAGACAGGTGGCATACCAGGAAAAATGTGAGTTCCACAGTACCATGGTTGGTGAGGTGGAAGACGGATGCCATGATTTTTACTGAATACCTCAGCCATATCTAAATAAGGATAGGGAATCTCTTGAGGTGGACATGAGGGGACACCTAGATTGACAGGCAGGTGAGGAACAGGCAACAATGTCACTCTCAGGCCATGAGATGCTGAATTGTGGTCGATGAGCCATGGGAGTCCAAGGATCAGGGGATGGGTGGTTGAGAATAACACTAACAAGATGTTCATGATGGGGACTGGTGGTGTAGGTGACTGTTCCCTCTCCCATTGGGTGGCCATCCAAGGTGTTGACAGACATGGGGTTTGTCATTTACATTTACATTTATGCATTTAGCAGACGCTTTTATCCAAAGCGACTTACAAAAAGAGGATAACAATCAGGCTACATGGCAGAAACCTTAAGGAGCATAGTGCTAGGGAATAGTGCTTCAGTTCCTTAAGGTTTCTGCTATGTAGCTTGATTGTTATCCTCTTTTTGTAAGTCGCTTTGGATAAAAGCGTCTGCTAAATGCATAAATGTAAATGACAAACCCCATGTTGTCAGATGAATATGAGGTAAGTGAAGTGTGCAGGCCAGTGATGCCCTAATAACATTTCCAATAGTTCTTGAGTCTAAAACAGCAGACACATTACCTGAGCTAAAAACCACAGGTGCCAGGAATGGTTTGGCAAAGAAAAGATGAGGGGTTGTGCCTACCCTTCTGCTATGCAATATCATTAGGCGACGCTGCTCTGTTGGGGCAGGCTAGTTTCACAGGGCAGCTTGACAAAACATGACCTTCCTCTCCACAAGAAAACAACATTCAGTAGTGGAGAGGTAAATGTTGCTGATTTGCCTATCCAGAGAAGAATGATATAGGAGCAATCTGGGCTGCTTGGAAAGCCGGTAGTGCTCTCACAGCAGGTGATCAAGATGAATGAATAGACCAATGAGTGCATCCTAATCTAGATCTTTGTTCCAAACTTAATTTGGATTTCTTCCCATACTCTTTGTCTGGATAGGGAGCAATGTGATTCATTTTACTCGATAGAAGATATTCAAAAATATATGGGAGTAGTCAGTGGCCAATTTTGAGCCTCATTTAAGTTGCAACAGTTTGTAACCTACCTCTTTTTTTCTCAAAACGCTTCAGAAAAGAATATCAATCCTTATGACTTATCAAAACCCTTTCTTCCATGCTGCTGTAGCTCACTGCAAGACATTTTAATTAAATGTTTTATTCAGTTAAATTTGTATTTACACAGAGCATTATACAAGACAAAACTAATGTCTCATACCGCTTCACAGCAGTGCACCCATGAGCAACTCCCTATTTTACATCTGTTGTGGTCTGAAACCTTGAGCAGATCCATGGCTCAAAGGCTTAACACAGCAGCCTAGGGTCATGCAAATGACCAGATAAATGAGGAATGATTTTTGCAGTTTTTTTTAATGATCTGTAAGACGAGGTTGATAAACAAAATACAGCTGACACTAAATATGCCTTATTGGCTTGATTGTATAAGAAAAAAAAGCTTCAGCAGATTGCCAGTGGTTTTATCCAACTCAGTTAGTGAATGGGCCCACCAGTAATATCAAATCTATCCTTAACTGAAATTGGAACTGATCTTCAAAACCTTCAACATGCTTCTTGCATTGTCAGAATACAATATGGCTATCACAGCAAGGAAACTAACCAAGAGATTACTCACTAGTTCAAGATCAGGTATCTGCTGATATTCTTTAAAAAATTTAAAAGAGCTGCTGAGGGAGTTAACTGGGATGATGAGCAGACAGGGAAACAGAAGATAAACTGCAAATGTATTTCTAGTACTTCACAGAGCACTGTTGAAGAATTATCATCCTTACCAAGACATAGGAAGACAAAGAATCCAGTTTCTTAGATTCATTTCAATGTTGTAAAACTATGAGTTGTAAAAGTAAGAGATCTGGCTTTAAAAACTGCTCTCAAAATCAAACTAAGCCATGACGGCACAACTTCACTTGATCACTAAAAAGTCATTAAAGAACGTAGAATAACAAAGCCAAACTTCTTTCTATCGATTAATAAAATTATTTAGAACCAGTCAACAAACTAATAGGACAAGATCACTTGTGCTTGCTATAGAGAGCAAGCCAATAAGAAATTGTCTTGTGCTCTCAATAACTACTTTATTGATTCTGTTGCCCCAGTTGTAAAGCACAGGGGTAATATCCCACAATTCATTCTGACAAGACCAGTTTAATGTCTAAAATGCTACTAGGGCTGGTGTCATGAGAGTGTTGGGGGCTTTCAAGTCATCAAGACCTAAGGACGTCATTGGCATGACCTCAGTTATGCTTGAAGAGCTGTCAACTGCTCTGCTCTGTCGCATCACAAAAATAGTAAACCTCTCAATTACACAGGGAGTTTTCCCAAGTGTTTGGAAATTGACTGCTGTCTCTCCAATTTTTATAAAGGGGAGAGTGCCTCTGCATTCCCTCTTGTTGTATCCAAGGTCACTAAAGAACTTAACGTTGTGTTGACATCAAAATAATGTGATTTGGATGTGTTTTGAGAAATTTATATTTTACCGTTTTGAGCCAAAACTCATAGCCTGGAAGTGACCAGGGTCCAGTTTCCTGTATTGGTGAAATTCCTGATTCCTGTATTGGTGAAATCTTTGCATTTTAGAGGGGTTGAAAGATGAAGAAAATTAAGTTTTTGGCGATTTATTTACGTTTTATAAAATAAAGTACAAAATGCAACACAACCATGTTGTATCTTCCATGGCAGTAAATATACACATCTGTAAGACAAAAGTTATATATTTCTAAGCTCGATTAAGAGTGTGATTGAGCTAAAAACTGCCTGAACGCAAGCTTAAGAGTGGTCCAGACCAACCTTACGAACGTGTGACTTACGTAAGATATACTTAGCCTACGAGGGAATTGTGCCATAACGTTAAGAGAGAGGCTAAGGGATAACTTACGAACTACTTAGCGATAAGAAGGTTTTGGGAAACCGGGCCCAGGGCATATCATTTCCGCTGCTACATTTTTATGAACATGAAGACCTCGGGGTACTTCGGTTTGGCTTTAGGGACCCTCTACTCACTACCATGTGTAAAGTGTATTTTAAAGTGTATTTTACTCCGGATAATTCCTTTAAAGCTGAAAAAAATCCTATTTAAACACATGATCCACTCCACTGCATCTAATGCAATTTGGCTTTCCAACTAACTACCAACCTTTGTTATAGCTATAATCATTATCAGACGAAGGTAGAATTCTTTGGGCCTTTCTTTTAGTTGTAAAAAGGCATTTAACACTTTTAACACTTTGTTATATTGTCTAAATTCCTTTATTTATTTTTCTGCACATGTTAATTGACTCAATTGGATTTGCTTCTATCTAACAAATTGAACACTGTTTGTTATAGTAATGAGTCATCAGTCAGAACTCGATGGTAAGCCTAATGGTCTGCTACAGGGATCTATACTTGGTCCACTCTTATTCATCCTCCTTTACATAAATGATTTACTTACAGACTGCCCTGATGTTAAAATTTAAATGTATGCGTATGATGTCACATAAGACCACAGGCAAAGTCACAGGCAAAGTCAATGCAGGACATTACAAACATGGCAAAAACAAAAATGTCTGCAGCTGTCTAAAACAGTCTAACCCTGTTCTTGTGATTGACATTTTATTTTGACCAGAAGGTCAAAGGTCAAAAGAAGACTACAACAGGAAAAGTAAGCTCATTAGATCAAAATAATAAATATTATAATGACAACAATAACACATTTGTAGATGCACAAAATGCAGACACCTGCAATGTTTGAAGAGGTAATTGGGGTTTAGCTTTATTTGTTCGCTGTGGGATGTTCTACCAGTGCAATATTCCTAAAGCCGAAGAGCCAATTAAAGTTTATGGGTAGCTGGCAGTTAACCCATGTTTTATAATATTATTTACCAGCTGTCAATCCAGCACACAGGGTCGTTGTTGAATAATGTTAAAAGTAAAGTCTGAAAATCATTCAGTAAAAATGAATACGTTTTTAGTGTTTTTTTTTCTGTAGATATTGTCTGATATGGTCTGTGAAACAAAGTCCCAGAATAATGATATTGACCGTCCCAAAAGATGTGAAAGTATGAACCTATTTAATCAGAATTACAGTGTATGCATTAGGATTTTGTCTCTGTCCCCTGTGTCCCCTGTGCTGCTCCACAATCTCTATGTAAAAAAAACCTATAATATATAAATATATGTATCCATAAATGTTATGTATGCTGCTGTATGTCAGAGACTGTCAAGAAGTAATCAATACACATGCTTATTTGTCTAACTACAACTGTGCTCACAACATTAATAGTATTAATAGTACTTAATAGTAAGGCATATATTAAGCCCACGGCTAAGGTCAAAGTCAAAGTCAGTTTTATTGTCAATTTTTTCAGATGTACTAGACATGCAGAAAAATAAAAAATAAAAAGACAGAACAAGTAAAGTCTGCAGGCAAAACAGAAAAAAATGCCCTAGCCACTAAAGTAAAGTGTAAATACAATCAGGAAGCAGCAGTAAGTGATGCTGTAATAAAAATTTAAAAACAATAGCAGCAGATGTGTGCTAATAGTTAATGCTATTGTAAGAGACAGGTCTCATTCTGAGAATGACCTGAGAGTTTACACCACGGTATCAATGCTGTTGTCAAGCAGGGAGACTAAAATTTTGAAGAAAAATGAGAAAGTGGCGGCATTTGGCGGTGGGGGTGGGAGTGTGGGGAGGATCAAGAACAGGTCACCTTACAGGAGGTGCCACTGCGTCTCAGAGCGATGTCAGCACCACTCTTTTTTCTCACTCAGGTAGTGAGAGAGAGACAGGTGTGAACGTTCTACTGGATGGGTTTCCTGTGCTGTGATCATAAATCACCAGGAGTGCTAATTCAGCCTGAACTACGATTATTAATAATGGAGGAGAAGTGAGGCAGCCACAGCCTGCATCTGTTTGTCTTTTTCTGAAGGGTGGGTGGGCATGGGGGTGGATGAGGAGGGCTAGAAGGGGGTGGAGGGGTGGGGGCTGGTAAGGGATGGGGGTGCAGTGGAGATGGGGTTGGGGGTTGAGAGGGAGGGGTGTTGAGGATGAGGTGGGGGGTTGTTGTCATGTTGGAGGCTCATCTCATCTGACATGATTGGCTCACTTGGGGTCTCTATGTGGCATCACCCCCCTCATCTCTGAACAGGCACACACACACACACACACACACACACACACACCAAGGCACCATCCAGCCCTTCGATAGCAGTGGAGGCTGCCCTCACCCCCTTGCTTGAGTGCCTCAGTGCCTGAAAAAGCTCTTCATTACCGCTTAATAACATGTCATCTGATGCTATTCCTCAGAGGGCAGCTTTGACTAAGTTTTAAACGCAGATAATTCATCACAGCGTGCCCTTTGTGAACTAAGATCTAGATGCTGCTGAGTGTTTGAAGGCTTGCACCCCCCAGCACACACACACACACACACACACATACACCTCCACCCCCCAATGCCCTTAGTCCCCACTCCCCTCTTTAAAAGGATAACATTCTTCCTTTTTCCTATTCCCCTTATTCAGTTTTAATAAAAATAACAGGCCCCAACACCAAAGCCCAATCACAATGATTCATTAAAGGCTCCAAAAATCTTATTAAACATAGAAATTGAAGTGCTCCTCCTGGTGGAACTGTGCATTATGGAAATGCCACAGGAGGATGTGAATGGCTGGATTGTTTGAACTTGTAACAGGTAGATTTGAGATAATCTCTATACTTCACTACAGTATAGACAGTACACATCCCTATCCTGCGCTCTTAAAAACAAAAGTGCACTGACCCGCTATACCTTATATACATTTATACTGTGTGTATGTGTATTTGTGACTGGATGTTATATTTGTGACAATGTTTTATAGTATATGTTATGGCAGTGCACAAGTACAGTACTAGTAAATTGTCAGCACAGATTCTATTCTACTGTGCATGAATCTCTACTTGATTATATAAGTAGATAGTAGTAAAGAACTTAAACAAAAATGGCAAAATTGACCATAAGGTAATTTAGGCAATTGGCTGGGAGATTTGAACTCACTGATTCCAATCAGTCAGTGAGGTTCAGGGTACTGTGAGTGTTTGTTGAAAGACATTAAAGAGGCGGATGGCTCAGGGTACAAAAGAGCCACCCAGTCTGTTTTGAAAGGCAGACACAGGAGCTGAACTACTGGACTACAGGACTACTGAACATGCTCTTGTGTGTGGAAAAAGTATTGAGCAGAGGGTGGCAGTCATTGTCCAGCATAGAGAGCAGTCTGCTCAGTGTCCTCTTATCTGCAACTGATGTAAGGGGCTCCAGCTCCTTGCCCACCACAGAGACAGCTTTACTCACCTGCCTGTCCAGCTGTCCAGCGGCTTTTCATATGAATCAGTCCATTCATTTTTAATGAATTTCTAATCAATTATCCCTCACCCCTTTCCTGTGTGTGTGTGTGTGTGTGTGTGTGTGTGTGTCTGGTGTTAACCTCTTTACAATAGACTCTACCCTAGAGTTTCACACATTTACACACCCCCACACACACAAAGAGTGCCCTGTGCAATTCATTAATACAGTTTATCTTTACAAATGGCACCTTCGTCTCCAGATGGATAAACTACCTACAGTAGCAGAGATGGAGCAATACTCTGCAAGTCTTTTTGCATTTGACTTACTTAGCCCACACAATTGCAGCACCCTCAGCCCTAATTTGTACACATGCCCAAGACTTCCAAATACATGCCCAAGACTCCCAAATACACTAAAAACCCAAGGTTTGTAAGATTATCAGTGAGTTATTGATTCTGTAGCAGCAGTGTAGAATTAAAACAAATGTCCATGTATAAATCAAAACAGCATTCCATTTCATTACAGTTACGTTTGTATTCTTATTTAAAATAGTGATATCTGGAGTATTTGGAATGTTGATGAAAGATGTCCTTGTTCATAGTGTCATTAAACCAGTTCATTTGGACCATAGAGTTTTTGTATATTTTATTTTGTCGTGTCCAGTATGTTTTTATACTTTGAGAAACCAGGTCCGCAGGTCAATCAAGTCTTGATATGTAAGGGCCTTTTTTAGAAGTTACATCCCTTCAGGACATGGGCAATAGTCTCATTTTCAAGCGTGGTAGGGTGAAGAATGCAGTGCGAGTTAAAACGAGATGGATACCAAGTAGCCAGGTTGAATCTTGTGGGGAGGACTTGAATACGGGCCTTAACTGTGAAGGGGAGGATGTCCTCAGCAAGGGAGAGGTTGGAGTATATGGAGTGGACAGGGAATGACCAACAAATGATGAAAAGGCCAGTTTCCCTGCAGCCTAAGGTCTGTTGAGTGTGTATTGAGACCTTTCGTCCGGCAGTTCATACATAATATTATTCACTCTTCAACACAAACACACACACACACAGACACATACACACAATTGTTCACAACTGTTGTGAAGTGACAGACTTCACAACAGCCTTGTCCTAGTTTTTTGCACTGCATTGCATGCATTGAAATACACAAACACACTCACACACACACGCTCACACACACACAAATAAATAGATACATAAATTAAATAATCTGAATGACATTCATTTTCCTTGTAGACTCTATGGCCAGTTGCATGAAAGAAATCTCTGCTAAAAGTGCCTAATGACCTTTAAAGTTCATTTTTTTGTTTTCATGTTTTATGTTTTAATAAGACCAGGCAAGGAGAGCAAATCAAGTGGTGACATTCTGTCGCGTGGCACTCAGAGCCGAGCAAAGCTGAGCTGAGCAGTGCAGAGCAGAGGGGAGCACAGGGATGGTTTGGCACTGAAACTGGAATAAGATGCCGAAACAGCTGGGCTCGCTCCGTCCCTGATTAATAATGCAGAGACCCTCTGCTAAATCCTCTGCTGAGGTCCCGTGAAAGCCTCCTGTGAGCGATGATAGCATACTTTCCTCACTTCTTGTATTGCAATTGATCCAATGCGCTTGGCAAACCGGATAATATGATGGCTTCCAGATTTTCATACAGTTGTTCGCAAAGTGTTGGGACATGGTTGCTTTGTTCCGAGCACCCGGCCTGTGTGACCTCAAGGGCAAAAAAAAAAAGGATTTGAGTGCAGTCACTTGGTTTAGTGGCGTTTGAAGGGCTGAATTAAAAATCCACGCCAGCGTCGTTTTGCATATTGAAATGTCCATAGGCAGATAGGTTAACTCAATTAGCAGCATTGAGCTGAATCATTAAGTATTAAATGATCACGGTCATGTCTGCGACTGCTAATGATGGTATTTTTGGAAAATTGCTGCAGTCCGTACGTGGTGGTTAAGTGATGCTGAATTTTTAACTCTGAAAGATTGATCAAGTATTCATTAGAATTAAATATGGGCGCTCTGCAATTGATTGGGCAGGGCTTTTCTTTTTTGGGAAAGGGCATTGATCTCTGGGCATGAGGGGGGAATTTGTTTGAGATTCTGTGATTAAACTATAACATTAATAAAGGCAGTTAGTCACAGAGGTTCAAAGTGGAACAAATTGTCTGATCAATACGTCCAGCCTGAAAAACGGTGGTTGAGGGGTCGAGGCGGGCATGCTGATGTATCACGCTTTGCTCTCAGCAGCCATCTGGGTTATGGAACTTACTTAGGCTGTGCTCAGGTCTGATCTGGATATCACGTTTCCTCCAGACGTTTGCTCCATTCAGGATATTTGTCCATCAAACTGTCAAAAGGGCCTCTAGACAAAAAGCGACAGAACTGGAGACGTGAGTGAAAGTTTCCGTTTTGAAACCAAAGCAGAGAGTGAACCGGAGAAGCCTCTGTACTGGAGAGGGCTCCGTCAAAGTACATCAAACCAGCGCTCACTCCTGTAAAACTGTGTCACAGGTCAGCTAAGTCCAACGCACACAAAATGCAAGCACTTTCAGCTCAATTATGAGCCCATTCTGTAGTAATTGGGGCATTGAGAAATAAACTGTATTTTTTTTTTTTGCACATAACCTTTTCCTAGTTTGCTGAGAAAGCATTATTTTTATCATCATATATCAAAATGAATTGTCCCCATTCTGTCAGTGTCTAGAGGCAAGCCAAGAGAGTGGAAGTAGTTTCTTGGCTGAAAATATATTTTGCTTTTTATAGTGAGAAGATGTGGGTCAAATGCTAACATGAAAGCAAACAGTTGTACTCTTTCAAAGTGGGGACACTGATATTTACATGTCGATATACTGTGCATGTTTCTTTACTGCTTTTTAAGTATACTTGAAATTAATGAAATAAAGTCATTTGGATACTGAATACTAGTTCTTTCTCAGTAATAATAATATTGCTAGAAGTAGTTGTAGTGGTAGTAGTAATAGTAGTAGCCCTAGTAGTGATAAGGTCTCCCTTGGACCTTTATTCCACATGCATCACAATTATGTAAACAGGCCTATGTATAAACATGCAAGAATAGGCATACAAACAGTAGGTCATGCATGTTTCTCTTCCTCGAAGATATTAGTTTAAGAAATTATTTGTATAGGTATAAATTTGAAGTATAATTTGTATATTTTGGGAACAAGTACTATGTATTTCTGTCCTGTTTCAGTTCACACCTACGTACTGTTGCCTTGGCAACATAGAAATGTAATCAGAAAAACTATCATAAAGGATATGGATCATATGATTTGTAAGGCCATAAGACAGATTTTTCATTGATATTTGACATGAACAACCTTTTTAATTTCAATTTAATTTACTTTTTTATTACTGTTTTGTGATGATATCAAAACTCAGTATTTTGTCACTTCCTGAGGAAAGACAATAACTAATAGGAGGCCTGTGCAGTTGTGACAAAGTCATGATAGCTAGGACAGAACGCTCTTGGAAATCATAGCTCTCACTTGACAGAGTTTGAGCATAGGGTGTCACATTCATGAATAATGACAAGGTGTCCTTGATTAGGGAGGCTACAGAGGAAAAAAAGAGTAACACTATAGTGTTCTTTTTGTCCCTAATTGAGTCACTTCGTACAGTTCTGAAGCAGTTTGAGTTTTTCAAAATGTAGAAATGCACTTATGCTTATTTCTGTGTTGTTGTGTCCCTTTTTTGCATGTTGTAATATTTATTCCTTATGTGCCATATTTGTAGTAGGTTGATCTGTAAAATGGGTGATTACGTGCAATAATGCAATTGCATTCATTGTAAATTGATGAAAATGAGTTCATTCAAGTTGGTTAGTACAAAATAACTGTTGTTGGAGCTCATGCATAAGATGTGCTGGTCCATGTAGTAACACCATAACCCAGATATAGTAAGGCTGAGTAAGGCTCTTCCTCTGCTCAGCGTCTATGCATACTCTGTGATTTGACGATCTCTGGCAGCCGTTCAGAATAGATCGAGACTGTGCACTGCCCTCCCTTTGCACTGTGTGAGCGCAGGAGCATAAAAGCCTCTGTGCCGTTTCTAAATAAGGCCCAGCTTCCATTTTTACACAAGAATCGTGTCAGGGAATTATGTGTTTATGCCACATGGCCTTAGGATTATTTATTTATTTATTTATTTATTTATTTTTATGAGAGCAGGTAGGCACATAGGCGCCCATCTAGCGTTGCAGAGCATCTTACAGTACATTTTCTATTGTATGCTTAGAAGTGGCCCTAGCCCTTCTTTATCCACTCAATCAACCTGCTTGAGTTTTCCCTAGTGTTTTGTGTGTGTGTGTGTGTGTGTGTGTGTGTGTGTGCGTGCCCGCTGTGTTACAGTAAGAGATGGTCTTGCTTGGCTGCTCGCACCCTGACAGGTGTCCTTGTCTCTCTACATGGATGACAGACCTTCTCAGGGCGAGCCGCAGAGCCTATCTATCTCAATGTCAAACGCTGTCTTCGGCTGCAATCAAGATTAGAAACTGGTTAGAACTACATTTGATAATGAACTAAAAAGATTTTATACTATAAAAAAAAATACTTTTAAAGAGTCGTCGGAAAACCAATGGCCAATAACCAGGAAGTAGATATCAATGCTCAGTTAAAGCAAATGTACTCTCCAGTATTCCTATTTGAAATCAGACTAAAGCTGGAGAGTGTGAGAGTCTTTGGTAGGCAGTAAACACTCAAGTGTCATAGTGCATTTAAACAGTGCCTAACTGAGACAAATGGTGATAAATTAAAAAGCTTTCACACACACCATTCTTTTTTGTGTAAATAAACCAACATTAACCAACTTCAAAAATGAACAAAAGCGCTTACTCGTATTAATCGCGAGTTCAAGTAAGTGCACTGCTAAAGTGTTGAGGTTAAAGCACTGCACACTATTCTCCCTTTGAGAGCACGCACACTGACAATGCTTGGAGGTGTAAGTGAGCCACATGATTACTTCAAATCCCCGGCATTGTGCTGTTCCCTGGTGGAGCGCCTAATGACTGCTGGTCTCAGAGCTAAGCCGGGTGCAAACCCGTAGCCATCAAGCTGTACTCTTGTGTTTTATGCACAATCAGTCCCCTTCTCCATGTTATTAAACCAGTCACATCCCCAATGAAGCCAGAATAGAACACGTATTCCCACTGTTCCACGTCGACCCCCCCCCCACCCTTTCTTCCCATTACCACTCAAAAGTGTGACTTTGTCAACCACCAGGGCTTTAGCCGAGCCTCTGAATGGGGCCGTCGGGAGAACATTGACGTAAGGAGAAAAGATTTTTTTACACCAAGATGAAAAACTGTGAGCCACCATGGAAATATATTCATATTTAGGGGCACTGTTAATGATGTGAATGAAAAGTCTTTGTGGGTTGTATTATTGAGGTATGGCTTTTATGTGGGTAAATCGCTTTCATTGTTCAACATGTTTTTGTATTTCCTTTCCCAACTGCACTGCACAATTATCAGGATGTCGTGAAGCGATCCTCAGATTTCGTGTGTGAGCTGTGCTCTTGACTTGACTAGCCTCACACCCTTACAGTCCACCATAAGTCAGTCGCAATGGCATTACTAAAGGCCATTGCTTGGTATTCCTATTGCATTGTAATTTTTATAATCCCGCCATGAGGTAAATTATATTGGCAGCCTGAGGTATTTGACAACAACCCTTAAGCGATAGGAATTGAATTAGCCGTTAGAAGAAGTATTTAATTTACCTCACGCTAGAGGCAATCATGCTACCGGTAGACTAGTGCTTTTGTTCTGTCTCTAGAGCCTAATAACAAACTTGACATGGGATAGCTGTGAATTTATTGAACCCAAAACCCTAGCACACGTCATCATCTAATTACATTACAACTCAGTGTTACACTACAGTGTTCAGTATTGTTTTGTTTTCATTTGCTACCTGTGTTTTAATTGTTAATGAATGAAACGGAATAGCGCAAATCTGCCATATCCTGTCAAATGCTAATAGGTCTTTGATTCTGCAATGACATTATGCTGACAGCAGGCAAAGACAGCTGCCATAACCTATATGATGGCCGTTATTCTCAAAAGGGAAGAGAATGGCATAAAAAAAAATTGATTACCAGTCATTTAATGAAACTCCTGTAGAAAACCTCTCTATCATCTTGGACCAAAGTCACACTATAATTCTG
>JAGFZM010000685.1:126223-136791 GCA_017657215.1 Limnothrissa miodon
CTCTCTCTCTCTCTCTCTCTCTCTCTCTCTCTCTCTCTCTCTCTTACTCTCTCTCGGTCTTATAGCATTGGGGTTGTTTGTGAAAGTCTGGCATCATACTGTATGGGACTGTGACTGTGGCTAATTTATGGAGACGCAATAGCACAATACAGTCTGTGGCACCAGTAAGCCACACACTGCATTCTGTGATTGAACCATAAGCTACTTCAACAACTTGCATGTATTGCTTGCATTCAAATAGAACGGCAATATAAAATCCCGCTCAGCTCTTTCAGCTCAGTGTTGAATAAAGCAGTAAAAGTTCATGCAGGGATAGTTTAAGTATTCCATCATTATCTGTTCAAACACACACCAGTAATCATCTATTAAACATTGACTTGCCAGTGCAGTGCGAAATGAGCTATCCAGCAGAATGCCAGTGACCTGAAAAAAGTTATCGCTCATTTCCACAGTACATAAAAAAATCTTCTTATTATAGGCGATAGAAAAGATATTCAGCTTGAAACAAAAAAAAAAAACTGTCCTAAGCCATTAAAGATAATATTGTGTATTAGGCTTTGGACGTTCATCATTAATAAAGGAAATACTTCAACAGTGTTTATGTGTCAGGAATGTGAGGATGGGGGTGGGGGGCGGTTGTAGGGAAAGTACTGTGTACAATTCAGCTGCATTTACCCCTACCGCCCCCAAACTCTTTACTCTGTAATTAGATGGTGAAGATTGTGGACATTAGGTTGTGCCATTCAAAAAAAACGAAGAAGAAAAAAAAAACGCTGCCTATCACAGCAAGATACATTGACAAACATTAATAATGGTCAGTGGCTGATTATGAAATAATTAGCAGAAAGAAATCTCATTATGTGGGTAACGCTATCCGCTAATTTGTTTCTTAATTCACTGTAAACCCTAAAGCATGCTGTGCCAACACACACACACGCACACACACACACAGAGAGAGAGAGAGAGAGACAGGTCTAGTCTATTCAGTCTCTAGTAGGAATATTTGTCATGCTTTCGAGATAAAACACAACCGAATGGGATTTTTTTCTTTCTTCTTGATTTGCACAACCCTACAGTAGGTTGTATTCAAAAGACACTGAATGACCCATTTAAATGTTGAGAATCGCTGGCCTAGTTAAGTGCATTTCAAGGGTTCATTTGATGGGTCCAAGTTAAGTTGGTCTGATGTCAGTGTCCTTCAGTTGCTTTCTAAGGTCTGAGCTTTTTTAGAATGATTGGAACTGAGTAGAAATAAAAAAAAAACACGTCACCTCTCTCGTCATGTCATTTCTAGTAAAATAATCACAATG
The DNA here is from genome assembly GCA_017657215.1 of Limnothrissa miodon. Lineage (NCBI taxonomy): Eukaryota > Metazoa > Chordata > Actinopteri > Clupeiformes > Clupeidae > Limnothrissa > Limnothrissa miodon. The sequence goes on from JAGFZM010000685.1 coordinate 127,534, forward strand.
AAAAAAAAAACTTTTATCCCATGTGGTTCCTTCTGTTTGTGTGTGTAACAGCCAAATCACGTTCCTAATTGCCAGAGCATTCTACAGTGTGGAGTAAAATATAAAAAATATTCAGTACTTTAGCATGATTGCCTTCACACCTGCCAAACAGCACATCCTCAGACTCACCTGGGCCATTCTCTGGAGGACCAATCACAGCTCCGTCTACTAAACAGACATATGATAATCTTGCACGCGTGATTGCACGCTGATAAAAGCATTCATAATCATGTCTCTTACCACAATGGATCCATTGGCCTTCATCAGATAAGACATGCAGTAGTGTGGTGGTGTAAAGTCGGCTTGCGTGCTGGTGTTTCCCATGCCTGCCGCTGTGGAATACTCCAAGCCTCTTCGGTGAGCCCACTTGCTGGAGGTGCCATATAGCATAGGCACAAGAGGCCGTGTTTCAATCTTGATCTAACGAGCGTGTTACCTCTCCGACGGCAAGCTGTGGGAAGTTGTGATTTATTTTCCCATCATGGGTTCTCCCCCTCAATAACTTCCTTCCCATTGCAATAATCTTTCCGCAGCATGGGCAGATGAGCCTCATCACGAGCCCTGGATTAGCCGCTGGGTGTAATGGCAGCACACTCATAAGGCTCTCTTACGATCTTTGTCTGCAAGATACATTTTTGTCCCCCCCCTTCCCAAAACAAAAAAAAATGTAGCTGATGTTATTAAACCAATATTTGCTCCATGCTGGTTGGTTGTAATTGGTTTGTTTGCTACACAATTAAAATGTCTGAAATTATTCTGTGTAATGGGCATTAGAGAGAAAAAAAAGACATAAAGACATGCCTCAATTTCACTGCTCTCAGAGGGGAACAGGAGACTCTTGTAATAAACCATTAGCTCCTGATGTTATTGCAATATTCCTGAACATGAACACATAAGAAATGTGTTTTAGTGCACTAGCAATAAAGGCTGAAAAATCAATAAATATTCTGTAGCCTCCAAAAGAGCTGTATCTTACAATATCTGTGAAGGTATCAATAAGTGTAGCTCCAAACAGCCAAGAGACCTTCAGAACGGGAGTAAAATTACTTTGAACAACATAACATTTTACACTGCTTGCTAGAAACAGGCTTGTACACAGTTCTTTTAAGTTCTCCCATTAAGACTCAGAGAAGGAAATGATGGACAAGTATTTAATTGGAACAGATATGGTTACAAATATATTTAATAACAGAGTAATTGGCGTAGGCCCCATCCATGGTCCAGGACATCGTATATCTTGGCCCGGCAGATCCTGCTTGGTGCGAGCCAGCAGGGGGCGGAGCCTACCCCCTGGACAAAGGACAGGGACCCATCTGGCGGTGGTGGGGAAGGAGGAGGAGATTTTGTGGCGCGGAGCCTGGAACAGCAAGAGCGAACATGTTAGGCGGAACTATAAAGCAGATGGCACGATTTGATTGGACGAGCAGTTGGTGACGAAGCTCTCGAGTCTTCCTGGTAGAACTTGCGCTCAGAGCTTTCATTTATGTATAGTATAGTGCCATATGTATGGTGACTGCAAGTGTGTAAACTCTTCTGTAACATGAGATCATAGTCTCAGTAGTGTTTGACTTTGAGTATTTGAATGACTGTTCTTTCTCTGGCTGCCATGTCCAGGTAATACATAGGTCAGAACTGTGGTTAGGAACAATGCGAAGACCCCAAAGGGTGCAATGTTCACGCAAGCTCAATGCTACCATATGTGGTGTTCTTCGTTAATGTGTGGGAGTAATGTTAATTGACTGCCCTCATAATTGTTGCTTTTTTCCAGACTATTCATGACTCTTTTGTATGCATAGTAGACTGACAAAATAAATATTTTTAATGCATTTCCACACCTGTTAATTTGTGCATGTGACAATTAACTTGCCTTGTATGTATATATAATAAAAAATCTCACTTTATTTTTATTCTCATGTTTAGGTGTTCCAACTAGTCGCTTCATTACTGAGGGGGAGCATGTGGAGATTACAGGCATCACCAAAGAGCAATCGGGAGTGTACGAGTGCATGTCCACAAACTACGTCTCGGCCCCAGATGTCAGGATTCTCCGTGTCACAGTAAACTGTAAGATACATTTCACATTTCAGATTGAGTTAAAAAGAAATAAATAAAGCGACCGTCGACTGTAATGTGCATGTCTGGCTAATTGGGTATTTCTGCTTCAGATGGAAACAAAAGCCATCATTTTGATATACCGTAAATGCATGCATGGCTGTTGAGGTGTCTTGATGATTGACAGTAAATGAACAGGAGACTATGGAAGTGTTTTTTTTTCTGCCCAATGTACAGATCCCCCCGTCATTTCGAGAGCGCGGAATACGCTAATTGGCGTTGGACAGAGAGGCATGTTACAGTGTGAGGCCTCCGCAGTTCCCCTGGCTGACTTTGAGTGGTACAAGGAGGATAGGAAGTGAGTAGGCTCTGCATTAGCACGCTTACAGTACATCAAATGGACGCCTGTGTTTTATGAACTGTGCTTATTCGGCCTGTTGTCTGGGTGGGGTTTGTTTGCACAGGCTCCTTAATGGGCTTAATGGAGTGAAGATTGAAAGCAAAGGAAAGCAGTCAATGCTCACCTTTTTCAATGTGTCCGAGGAGGACTACGGCAACTACACGTGCGTCGCCATGAACAGTATGGGCATCACGAACGCAAGCATCATCTTATATGGTAAGGCCATTTGGTAAGCTTGGAAATTCAACCTCCTGTCAGTGTGGCAAGTGCGACATAACCATAAGCAAAAGATCTAACTGTGTTAAGCTCATTGTGTCTGGTATTTTCTTACAAACACACATGTGGCAACAATTTTGAGGACTGTAGTTGTTAATTTTCTCTATCTTTTGAAACGAATAAACAGAGAAGAGCTAAACATTTACTTTTTCTCTTTGCCGCCTCTGATGATCTATGATCTGATTCCGATTTCATATAGGTAGCTTTGAACTGCGGTTAAACTGCAATTAATACATGAGGGGAATTTTTTTTTGTGTGTGTATTACATAAACACTGACCTGTGGTTTGCACTGCACTAAATGACTGTAATGATAGCAGATGTTGGCTAATTCACACACGTATCACCGTTGTATGACTGACTGGTCTTTAGTTCCATGAGAACAGTGTTAGGATGCATAAGAGTTTCTGCAGGTGTATTCTCTGGACAGAAATGTTGTACAGGTGGGCATAAAGTGGGGTGACTAAGTGAGTACGGTAAGTATATTAATTCACAGGACCAGAATGGAACACAGACACATTAGTGTATCCCAAGCTAATCGGCCTCTTGTGATTACTTTTACTTTTTAATTTAAAAAAAGCCTTCCTTTTATCATTTTCTTTTACTACGGTATGGTGGTGTATGTGCTCTTTAGTGACTTGCTTTCCTGATTTTAAACAGAACCAGCTGGCAATTATTTCCCCAGACAATGCTGTAAAGCAGAATGTATGTATTTGTATGGTTTAGTTTAGAACCAAGGCATTGTCAAAGTACATGTAGTTATTTCAACAATCCTTCAAAAACCATTGAACACAAACAAACAGAGCAACAAACAATCTGAAGCCAGGTCCTCCTGGTGAGTTTGCCACTCCGTGTTATGTATGTGTTACTCATCACCCGATCTCATGTCCACAGGACCTGGCATGCAGGATCTGATTGACACCAACAGTGCGATCTCTCACCTACAAACACACCTAATTCTGCTTATGACCCTACTCACATCCTATGTCCTCAAATTTTGATGTAAAAGCAGCAGCAGCAGCAGCCTCTTCTCCCTCTGTGTCTGTCCAACAGCATAGCAGACTTGTGTTCTATGGGGAAAAAATAATAAACGCAAGAAGTCAACACCAACTTTACCGTTTTCAGTTTTTCGGTTTGGACTGTACGGCATAAGTGGAAGGCATTGTAGGCAAATGTAAGGCAAATGTAAACCAAAATGATATTGGAGTCAATGTGCGTGTGTTGAGTTAAAAAAAAAAAAAAAGAAAAAAATGAAACAAAATGTGAAATGATAAGCAAAACGTCCTGTTGTTAATAGTTGACTGGTTTTGCCCAATATTGAGGTGTATATTGAGATTGCTGGTGTGTTATGTTTTGTTTCAGTCTCTGTAAAATACTGTGTTTCTTTTCTCTGTAATGAAGGACATGATGCAATGTGATTGTTCAATTACTGTATTTTTACAGTTGTATGCAACAAAATAATATCACTGCATTGAAGTAATGAAATACATCTACTCTTACCATTTTAACCTTAGTCCTGCAGACTAAGAAAAGTATTCAACCGATGCTTTGTTCAACCTCTCTGATATATGACAATGAACTGAATGAATGGTGGCTATTTTGCAAGCCTGTCTATTAATATGCCAAGGTTACAATACCCAGACCTGGCATCATGGAGTGTGTGTGTGTGTGTGTGTGTGTGTGAGAGAGAGAGAGAGAGAGAGAGAGAGAGAGAGAGAGAGAAAGAGAGAGAGTGTGTGTGTCCTCATGAGATTCTCAAGAGGACAAACTTGGGAATCATCTTTCAACAGCCTGGGCCAGTATCTCATAGGTGTGTGGTTTTTAGTTTGAGTCTATTTCTCTCCAAGCCGCCTCTCCTCCAGTAGTAGCTATACTGTGAGGGGGTCGGGTTGGTTGTATGGCACAACACACAGAACAAACAAGATCTGCTGAATGGGCGAAGTGGGAGGAAAAACACATGTAGTCCACTAAGAATAAACAAATGTCATCACACAGAATGCTGCCTTCAGTGTTATTGACCTGTGTTAAACGCATGGAAGCTGTAGCTCAGATAAAAAGCCAACATTTTGCTGTTCTTAAAAAGAAGTGTTAAACGCATCTGAACATGGAAGAATGAGACGAGGCAACCAAGCAAGGCAACAGCGCAGCAGGAAGAGTGTATCTGCTGCTAGAACAGGACTGATTAACCTGTGCAATTGTGTTTCCATTTCATATCAAAGCCCAGGACAAGAACAAGCTAGGACCTCCTCTTAGTGTCTGTTAAAGCAATGCAGTGTCCTTTGAAAACGAAATAGTTTTGAAATTGTCATTTAAAAAGAGGGCTTGTTCAATATGTGTTGATCCAGTCTTTTTTGGCCTTGTATTGATCAACACTTACAGGTGTTGTGGTGTTATAGCAGCCGGAGGTAATGTGGGCAGTGGAGGCATTGAGGATGCTGCATCCTCACCTGACCAGCCTTATCAAAGCAGCACATTTTACACCTTCATGTAGAAATTTGGGCTCATCCCAGAAGCCTCCACTTATCAGAGGGAGACAGACCATGAGAGCCAACCCAGCACCTCCCTCCCACTCCTCCCCAGACGCACACACACATGCACACATAAACACCCCCATTCATAAACACACACACAAACACACACACACAATCACACACCTAAACTCACGCAAACATGCTCATACAAGCGCACGCGCGCACACACACACACACACACACACCTAAACACACATTTACACACTAAAAAGCACACACTCACTCACACACAGTGACACACTAACAAGCACAGAAACACACTTTGCATGCATATACACACTCTCTCACCCAGCACAACAAGGAATAGCTATACAAAGACACACAACCACGGCCTAATTTAAACCCCCAACCACACAAACACATTATATAGAGACCTTGTGTAAATGTGCAGCTGATAAAGGGTAGTTTCTGTGTGTGTATAAGAAATATACAATATTCCCTTCAGTTAATACTGACAACAGGGCACAGACGAAGCATGGAGAATGACAGAATAGGCTGGTCAAGGCCTGAAGCAGTTCAGCACCACAGTTGATGAAAGCTGCATTCAAAATTCAAAGTCTTTACTTAGCAAAAGCCCTGAGGGAATTTACTGTATGTCTGAAAATAAACAGTTCAAAAATGAAATTGCTAATGATATCCGCAGTTTTTCCTCCCTGTCTGTCTAGTAAATAGGGTAACTTGGCAGGCTGTCAGTGTACACAGAAATGTAACCTCCGCTACAGTATGTAAATGTTTTATTAAGGAGTAAAAAATCAACACTTGACCTCATTTGAACACTGCTCCCAAGTTGTATTTGCATATAAGTGCTATGAAATAAAAAAAGAGGAAAGGCAATTATTGGTCGAACAACTTGTTGATCATTTCATTATTTTGTTGTTTATTTTCGGTAAAAGGGTACATAGTTGTGAATGGTGATCTAAAATCATAAGCAGATGAGAAATCTGTCATACATCCCTAAAATTATAATAACAGGAAACAGCTACTAGAAACATTAATTTCATTGCACTTCAGTGACTTAACATCAAATATAAAACCTAATTGAAATTCTCTTTCTGATATGCAATACAGGAAATGTTACAGAATGACATACACAGACATCCTTGTGTATGTGGACTGGCACTTGTTTGTGAAGTAGATGTACTGTACATACAAGAGTTGATAAGGGTGTCAGTCCTGGCATGTTATGATATGACCACCCTCTACCCCACATATGTTTACACAAACGCTGGCTGCATGAATACCATAGGCATCCTTCAAATGTTGAATTAGATTGCACTACAGTGGAAGCCAAAAGTAAGAAGGTGACATTATGCCATTTTGACATCTTTTTGACTCTACATCCAGAAAAGATATTCCACAATAAAGAACCTCAAATGTTTTGTTGCTTGTCATTTTCATTGCATCAAATAAGTGATTCTAATGATTTAATCAATTTTGACATTAAAAGAATACATTTCTGTTTGGTCTCAACACTTTTGGCCTCCACTGTATATAGTGTGTGTAGGTTATATACTGTAGGTAAAACCAGTTAAGATCAAATATTGTGTACCTATAAAATTACTCAGCTCTGCAGAACTAAAGGATACATGATGTCAATTTTTGCCATTTATTTTGGCAGCGACTCGGATGTCAATGGCATAACAAATATGCAAAACAACAAGGTTGTGTGTACTGTGTATTTCTGTGCTTTAATGTGTACTTTTTGTTGTCTTCAACACAAATCAAGTTGATTTGACATTCAATGTACGAGAGGCAACTCCCAGTTTACCTAAAGAGGAGAAACACTCTGAAAAAATGTATTTGTGACAAAGTGAATAAAGTTAAACATTTTGGCCTGTTTTCACCAGTTCATTTAGCATTGGTATGTCTACGCTCTGTCTGTGTTCTTGCTGTAGTAGTGACTAACTCATTCCTGTCAGTATGACTGAAATAATGTGTTCACACGCTTCCAGGCCTTGGAATTAAGATTGCCTCTAGAGAGCGAAGGTCCTGGGAGACACTCTTGGGGTTTTCCTTGCTTCCACATTGAGAAAATGTGAAAACATTTAGGCCACATTTGACATTATTGTGCCACCTAGGGGGAGTCAAAGGGGAGGGATATATTGATATGTTTAATAGTAATTCATGTCCTTAGCTAAATTCAGTACTATTTTATCAGTATACATAATTACTAATTCATTTCTGTTAACAAATATTTGATCCAAGAAATAACCTCCCTTAACATGGGGATATTAGAAACTTATGGAGACACAAAGAACAAGAAAACAATTTCTTTGCTACATGTAAATGTCACTTTGTCAAATGCAACAATGAAACATTTATGTCTATTTCCCATGAAATGCGGTGGATGAGTGAGACGGGAATAGTAACAGGTAAAATAAAAAATCAATAGCTGTGCAATGTTGTAAAATCATAGCAAGCAAAAAAGCCTTCTAAACCAATTAATTTCTGTTTATTCATCTTCTTGTTTTGAATAAGCAACAAGCATCCGGGCTCCAGAGGGAGAGTCTGTAAGGTTAGATAAAGAAGCCCACCTGGACTAGACAGAGACAAATGCATAGCATGTGTTTGGTTTGATGTTTGCAGTGGTCCCCAATACAGTCTTTGCAATTCCCACCCCATCTGTTTAATGCGCAAACGGCATTCATACTTTGAACAATGGATGGCAAAGAGCATATTTTCCTCCATCCTCATGTCAGGAAAACTCCACTGGTTCTTCTAAAAAAATATTTATAGTCTTTGCATTAATCCAGGTCGGGTTTAGAGGAACTAGGTGTCTGATTGTGGAGGCTGACAATATAATGTGGGTGGTCCCAAGACGTGTGCACTTACTGTACACTATACAGCCATGTGTTCACTTCATCTTATAATTTCACTACTTTTTTTCCTGTTATGATTTATAAAGATATTGGTGGAAAAGCTGTGTCTGGTTTGTAGCCTGTTAACATGCAGTGTAGACACATGCAATTACAGCTGACCACTTCAGGGCCATCCACCCAGACAATGAATAGCCACTGCAAACCCCGCTGAGCCTTGTTGGAGTCACAGAATATAAAATGGCACAAAATGTATACTCTTGAATAAAAGACTAACTAACTATTCAACCCATCAAAAGAATGGCATATGGTTGAATCAGCAGTTGAAATCAGCACATTGGAAAAATTTTTAAACACCCCAATTGAAGAGCAGTCAAGCAGATCGTCGAATCAGCCTCAGCCGGAGGACACGTAATTAGCTCTGGACGGCTACATCTCCAGAATCTGCCTGTGGGTGACACAGGAACAGAGAGCTGGGGAAAACCCTGGACGAATCCCCAGGAGCGACGGCGTCATGTCAGGACCCCCTCCTGAGACTCCTGTGATTATGGACTATCTCTCCCCCCTCATTACAGGGGCTATTTAAACCAATTACAGAGTTTGTTCCAGACTTACTCTTGAACTCTTGAGGTGTGATAACCTCCAGGCAAGAGCGATAGCCTGTTAATTCTGACTTGTACATGTACCTGTTACGCAGAGTTCAGCTTTTGCACATCACACTAATTACTCCTGTGATTTCTTGTGTCTGCCTCTCAGATCCCCTCCTGTTTAGTGTGTGAATGTGTGTGTGTGTGTGTTGGGATTCTTTCAACCCAAAAGCTGATAGCACTTGTTGACTTTGCACCTCTATGGTGTCTGTGTATGAGGATGTGTGTTCACCTACATGTGAACCATAAAAAGGTCGTAACTGCTTGCTGATTAACCAGGGTTAATATATTGATTTTGCAGAAATGCATTATTTAAGAGGAGTATACATGGAAATGGGGGTGGGGGATGCTATACATGGAAATAAAGGTCTTTCATCATTCTACAGAGTCATGCAAATCATGGGCTGATTCTGATTCAGTACACTGAGGTTAATTTGAGGGTGATGACATTAGAGAGGTTCATTCCCTGGTGATAGTGATACATGGTTTTGTTTTTTTT
>JAGFZM010000685.1:144861-155026 GCA_017657215.1 Limnothrissa miodon
GAGAGAGAGAGAGAGAGAGAGAGAGAGAGAGAGAGAGAGAGAGAATGAAAAAGGCTTTTGATCTATTTGAGATTCTTTAATTATGGAGAACACGCGGCACCTTCCTTTTTGGAGCCCAGATGGCTTTGTTCCCTTTTCGACTCTGATCCTGTCCCTCCGTCACTGTACATGCAATGCTAAACAAATTTGTTTCCCAGCAATTATAAATACAGTATATTCTGCAGGGAATCAAGATCCTCGTCTGCCTTTGATGAAGTGGAGGAAACTTTAAACAAGGATATGATTTGTATCAGATTTGGGTATATAATGACAATGGGTCTTCAGTAGAATTTACTCTCAAGAGGTGTGGCATGAATTAGATATCAGAAATGCTTACACACACACACACACACACACACACACACACACACACAAATCATCAGGCAAGGTGATACTAAAGTCAAAACTACAGTATGAACATACAGGACAGGAAAACATTTAGGCAGTGTGCTTGTTAAAAAGCTTTCAGATCCAAGAGGCAGGGACTCCAACTCAGCATGAGAAAGAAGTTTTTAGAGTTTTTCCTTCTCCAGTAGGCAAGGAAAGAAAATAAATATTAATGGGCACAGTACTAGCACCTTCTATGACCTAATGGGTTAGTTTTTTGTCATATGGGTTGACTGAATATGTGAGCAGATGCCTTTTGTCTTATGGGTTGTGCATCTTTTTATGTAGTTGTCTCAAGCACTACCTTTTGGGGCTTACACTCTTGTCAGGCAAATACCGTCTAAGGACACAGATTTTAAGTGAAAAGTAGGTCATCTATGTCTGCTGCCAATTCTGTGTTAACATCCTAAGATGAACAAAAACAGCTTGAATCGCGCACATCTATGTAAATCGGGTGCGGCATCAACAAGTGCGAAAGTAGTGATGCACACACCGGAGAGCTCCTCTTTTAATATTTTATTTACTGAGATAAAATATAAAAAATGACAGAAGCTGGGAGCTGTCTGTTTTTTTTTTTACACCTGTAATCATACATTATTGAGAACGATTGTATTGTATTGTTTCTTAACTGAGAACTGAGTGTAACACAGTCATTGTATGTCTTTCGTAACTTTAGAGTCTTAAATTAAATTAACCCTCCTGTTGTGTTTTCCAGTCAATTTTCTGGTCTCTCAAAAATGTATTTTATCGAACTGGATGGTCATGGGGCTTCATGACTGTTCATACAGGCTTACTGTATCTGACCCCATAAGAGAAATAATTTTCATTTAGCGGTTTATTCAACTGTTTCACCTGTAATGTTCTGTTCAAAAACGAGTGGATTATAAGACAATGCATGTAGATACAAGACCAGTAAATGTGGATGACAGTCTTCCCTACAGGTTATATGAACAGTATAAGTGTGTTTGTGTTTACTTACAAACATAAACACACTCTTCACTCCATATTTTGCACCTAGTGACAGCAGTCACCAAAAAACTTTTTCCAATAAAATATCTTGTACTGATTGTATATAACCTTTGTTCAATCAGTACACTGATGTTTTAGAATAGTAATATTCAAGAAAGCATGAGTTTAGGTCTATCACAAATCATTCATCAAATTATTAAAGGTCTCATTCCATCGTATTTTCATTAATTTTGTGGTGGTCTCTTGTCTAAAATAATGTCATGAGAGTTGGTTTCGACAAAAAATATGCTGTGGTTGTCTTGTTTCAAGCTATTTATTTAGGTGAAAACGAGAGCAGGGATAGCTCGAGAGGATTCTTATGAATATTAATGATATGCAAATTTATCGCCTCTGATTGGCTAACAACACTGTGACGCTCCCTCTAGTGGGTCTGTATGCAGGCGATTTCTTGAGGGCGGGTTAACTGCATAGCTAATGTTCAAATTGACGTACATTTGTATGGCTTTTCCAATTCGCTCGTTTTTCCCGGCAGTTTTCTATCACAGGCGAATACAGACTACAGGGGTAGGAGAGCATTTTGAAGTTGAGCATAGAAGTACAACTTGGGCTGACCTATGGTAATGTAAAAACATCAAGTCTGAAACGGTTTATTTTGGAAGGAGACCTTTAATAGTGCATGTTTTACCTCAAGTTAAAAAAGCTCTGGTCATTTCTGGGTGTAACACCAAATTGTAACATTGATTAATCAGGAATTCCTTTTTTATGTAAGTGAGAAATAATATAGTAGAGTTAGTTAGTGCAGAGTTGACTGTTACGTAGATATTAACACAAACCCGTAGATAGAACATTTTATTGTCGTCAGTCTTAAATATGAACACACAGTTTTCATAGAGAAAAAAAAACATGAAACAACAATCATTTTACATTACAGGGAATCAAATATCTTCACTTTGGAAAATATGCAATGTTTGGGGACTTTATTCAATAACCTTGGCCCCATTCATGTATGCATCTGATTAGATCCCAAAAGGTGTGCTTAACATGAGCTTTATAGTAAAGTTGATGAGAATAGAACGCAGCCTAAGTCTCCAATGCACACTAAGAGTGTAAAAATACTGCCTTCGTGGTAGTTTTACTGTAGTGTTTGCCTCAGCAACTTCAAGTCTGAATGCTGCATAATATTCCATTGATTTTAAATGGGCTTTCCTTTAATGTTGGTGTCTGATAATGCTGTTCGATAACCTCCACTTTGTGTTGGCATCCTGTATTGACCACAACTCATTACATTATGTCTTATGCACATGTACTGTACAGGTCCTTCAGACAAATGCATGTAGTGCTGTTCCCATTGGTCTGAACATAAGAAACGGAGGTGGCAGATTGCCAGGGGCTGTCAGGTAGGCCCTGTCAGGCATCATGTCCCCTCTACTAGTAATCCAGTCTCTGATTTGTTGGCAAACACCGCAGGGATTTTTCACCTGAGCACCCCAGACTTCACATATAATTGCGGCTTTTTTGGTAGATGTCTTTTTTTTTCGCCAAACAAGCGGATCAAATTTACCTCTGTGAATGTGGTTTGGGAGCCCACAGGTCTGTCAGCTCCTAAGAGCCTGCTTCTGATTTTCAGACGAAGACAGGGGACTCTGTCCGTCAAACTAATTTCCCCCTGTTGAAAACGGCCCAGGGGAAGCCTTTCTTGTGGGCACAGTTGCGTCTCTCAGACAGGTTTTGTTTTTATTCTGTTGAACACTTCTTACACCGTATATATCCCTCAAGTATTTCCATGGTACGAAGGATGTTTATTATGAATACCAAATCAACTGATTAGCATTTTAGGACAACTAGCATGTGTGCTAATCTAAATGTCCTGAAAGAAGTCTATTGATGCCATCACAGTCAGAGTGCACTACCGAGATGTTTGTGCTTGGAATGACTGGAAGTTTTTTTTTGAACAGGAGTGCAATTTAAACTTCAGAAATGATTGGGAAGTAGCTAAAGACACCAGAAGAGTATCCTTTGTTTTGTTGTCAAGATTGATTGATACGATTGAGACCTTTTACTGATAATTGTTGGACATTGGTGGTGGGTTGATTCCATTACGACAGACACAGTGTCTGCTCTTAGCATGTTAGAAAAACACACCTCTTAGAAAACAAGTCAATCCATTAAATAGATATATGATACATTATGATGTGACAGTGCATCAAATTTTCACCAACTGAATTCTAGCATGTATAGCAATGCATTGCTTAATTTCAAACACAAGAATGAGGACTTAACCTAAATGTCTAAAAGTGGGCCCCTTCAGTCTTGCAGTAGTAAATGGGCCTGAAATGGGATGACATATGCTGGATGTGTCACTGTTTTTTTTATTTTTGTATTCCCCCAAAACAGAAAAATAAACCTTCATATAAATATGATCAACTGAAATACATATATCTTTTTTATCTTATGTTACAGTGTGCATTAATGAATGTAATACTGTGTGGCCCTATAAAGTATTAAGTCATCTAATAATGTCTAATTCTTTGGGCTCATCTTGTGGGATCCACATACAGTGAAAAATCAAATAAACATACAGAATGTGACTATTGGAATGGACCTGATCCCAAAGCCCTGAGATGACAACAATAGTTAGTTCTTTGTGAACTATGGGGTCTATGCACGTCAGCTTTAAATACATTGTAAAATAATGTTTCACAATGATGACAGGAAGAAAAAAATGAAAATGAAAAACAAAAAACAAAAAACATAAAAACCCTCTTGCAATAATTTACAAGAAAAACAAATGTTAAATGTACTTTCTCAACCAAATGTTCTCAGCCTTCTCATGCATGATATGTTATCACTGCAGAATCTTGAGATGCCATGCCTTAGGTTATCCATTTTAGTTGCAAAGGGCAAACTGACTGCAGCCAGTTATTCAAATGAAAAATAAAATGCATGACACCCAATGCTAAAAATATAACACAATTAAAATTAATGTGTAATAATTTACAAACCCTATTGGCAAAACTCAATCGACTCCATTCTACATTCTAAATATCTTAGAATGATTGTTAAGACATACTGTCTGGTGCAACTCATTACACTTTCATGATTAAATCCATTCCTTCACTTGGACGTGGTCATTTTGCATACAGATTTATGCAAAATACCTTGCTTTAACTTTTAGTTAAAGAGTGAACAAATACCTACATACGGTAAGATTAAAGATTGAAAACGGGGAAAAACAGCATAACACATAAGAATTATTCAACTAAACACTAACAGTTTTACTGCATAACATTTTTTGTTTCGATTTTCAATTAGGTGGCCAAATCTTTCTTTCTTTCTCTCTCTCTATCTCTCTCTCATTCTCTCTCAGTTTTGCGCAACCACTGCGACGGCTTCTGTATCAGGGTTAGAGAATAACACTCAGTAACGTATGATTACAGCCCCTCGGGGAAAATGAACTCCGTTTCTCGCATCAAAACTTGAGCAGGAGCTGCAGAAGCACAAGCACCAGTAGGCAGGTGGATGTGTGGGCCGCTCTCGAAGCACTGTTCCCATCCTGGACTGCTCCGGGACCTGTGGAGAACAACAGCGTTGTTGGCACTCAGCTGGAGCTCAATGACTTTACACCAGTCTATGGCAGATGCTTATTTATTCCTCACAGAAAAGCCAGAAGTGGTGGAGGAATGATCCATTGATGTCTACTAACTATATGTTCTTAATTTTGTGAGTAATGTTAGCAAATATGAGTTGACGATTCTATGATGTGAGTTAGTTATTGTTTGAATGGTTAGAAGTTTATTGTTATGTCATTGTTATATTGCTTTCATTGTTTTTGTTACAAACCTTCCAACACTGTTTGGCTTTCAAAGCCTGTCTGTTCTAAAACAGTCGAGGTCGTTTCTGAAAACAGACCTTGTATGCACTAAAAAAGAGATTATATGACAATAAATGTACCTGACAGACACACAATAATGGCAATCAGGCATCATTCTGAAGTGCATCTCTTTAAATAAATGACTTGAATCTAGGCAGGATGTATCCTCTGGATAAATGCCTGCCAGCACTATTAAGCAACCAATTTAAGCAATATTATTTGTTGTTCTGAGTGTACAATTTACCCATTAAAGTCAATTGAGATGTCACAGTAGGACTCTGACATTGTTTGGAAGAGCATGCTGAAAGCAGGTCATTTGCAACCATAAAACAGTCCAATTGGCCTGATGAATGCCCAGGTTAGGGCACTTCAGAGATCACTCTTGTATCATCACCGCAGCTGTTTGCATCCTCTTATGCCGTCACGTCCCATTGACCCAGGGGCGCCATCATTATTACTTGGTGCAAAGGAACCCTGACCAATCTCCAGACTAGGGCTGCCTGGAACAGCTGCTTGCTGTGAAATAGCTCATCGGGCATTGCGTACTGTAATCTGACCACAGGCATATATACACTACCACTCCACAGCTATTGCTGACTCAAAAAACCTGCTTGACCAATACAAGCCGGTGCTTTTTTTTTTTAAAAGACACAGCACCTAAATCAACACAACGGGTAGGAGTAGAATTAACTATACTGTAGTTACTGTAGTAGGACTATACTGGATTTGTTAATTTATTTGTTAAACATTTTACTGAATATATAGTCAGGGGATATTAGTTGAACGAGGACTGGTTAAAAGTAGATAGCTTATACATTGGAGTTTAAGGAAGACAGGTTTCACTAAAATATATATGTATGTATTTATTTATTTGTTTTTGTTGAGCATAATATTTACCTAACCAGTGTTGTCTCAAATGGGATTTTACCTTTAAATGAAAGGGTTCTATTTCCTTTTTCAAACATTAGTGAGCTGAGTGTGACCACAATGAAGTAGCATAATTAGACCTCCAAAAAAGCTTTTACAACTACAGTATCTGCTGGACAATTTTCTACAGTTCCTCAGAGTGAATACACAGTTCAAAGTGATTAACTTCAGACTAGAATCTAAATACATTACACAATGGCGCTTCATGGGCAGACTCCAGTATTTAAATTTTCACTTTGATGGTGTAACAGAGCGACTTCTAATTTTGCAAGGCTTTTCCTGAAGTTTCAGTATCCTTTCTTTTGGGGCTACCATCCAATTACGTTACCACAGTAGATTATTCTATATCCTGTGCGAGGATAATTACTATGGCAACTATGGCTTCTCGCAATCAAAATCAAAAGTAATTAATAAATCTCTGGAGAAAGGACTGTTAATAAACTGACTTTTAATTTTGATTCAGTGTTTAAATTAGGCTGTATATTCAAGCCTGGCACAAGGGAGAAAACAGCCTTATGGTATATTGTGTGCTGTGCTGCGTTGTTGTGTATGCAGTGAGGAGAGATGGCAGTATGCATGTATTGGGCACCAAGCATTATTCAAAGCCAACAGAAGGACACGTGCAATCTAAAGTGTTTGCCTTTAAGCAAATCAAATTAAGGTGACCTACGATCACAAACTGTATCTATTGGTTCTTTGAAACCACAGCATGCTACCGCTCTCCCCTCATGGACTATTTACAACTGCTGCCATTCCTCTTGTTTGGATAGAGCAAATAATAATGATATGTGCATAATGGTACTTTTGATTTCCATGTTATCACACAAATCTGGGTCTTCAGTGTTGTGATTCTCGTTGCAACCCAATAAGATGTACCAGCCAATGTTTATGAGATGCCATGGCAACAGAGAACATACACTTCACAGAAGGCATGAGGAGCACTGCAAACTTGAACTTTCGATCCCATACTGTAGCAATCCTGTCATTGATATATTTTTCTGTGACAACAACAAAAGAATCTCTGTGTAGCTTCACTGGGGGAAGGGATGCTACTGCATTAACCAAAAAACTACTCCAGACGCTCTCTCAGTCGTTTGACATGGAAGATTGCACTCATTTGCCACCGCATGTTCCCACTGCATACATGGTGACATTTTCTGCACAATAGAGACTTCATTCAGTATCAAATACACACGTCAAGCTCAACATGAAGTCATTTAGACACATGTACAAACAAGCACACACACACACACACACACACACACACACAAAAGTGACAAGTGACAAGTAATACAAGACAGATACTTACACACATTGGAGGAGCGCATGCAAGAACCGAAATGAAGCCACAGCAGGTTGAGTGTGAGGAAGTGTGGTGTTGGGGGGTGGGGTGGGGTAGAAACAGGCAGAGTTGGGTAAAGGGGGAGGGTGGTGTTGGGGTGGGGGAGAAACCATAAGAAGCAAATAGAGTGAAACAGCATCCATCATCATCTCAATGCTAATTGCTTCACATTCACACTAAAAATAAAAATAAATGAAATTATATTATATAAAAAATAATAATAAAAAACAACTACAACAGCTAAACACAGTGGCCATGGCCACAGTGGTAGTGACAAGACACTGCCGCCTCCAGCCACTTAGCATGTCAGTCACTCCACTAAATTGGCTATCAACATAATGGAATGAAATTTTAGGCTAATAAATGTCTCAAAAGAAAGTGGCACTCGCTCATTCGAAACGCGTCAAGCGCATTCCTGCCAGGTGCCACTGGGCAATTATCTGGGCAATTCATGTTAGGGAAAAAGTAATCTCACCAATAACCTGGGCGTGACATGAGCAATATCAACAAGCTGTCACTCAGTGGTTAGTAAGAAGAATGGTTAGGGTTTGTACAGGCATGCAGAGGCACCCTCGCATCCACCACAAGCTCATGCAGAGTACTAACCTTGCAATAGCGTTGAGCTAGTGGGCTCAATAACCTCTACATCAGGACAACAAACAAAACAAACCAAACATGAAAAAAGCGAAGCCATAATGAGGGAGAATGCTGACATAAAGTCACTGGAAGTGCATGATCGGACTCTTTTCATGCTCTTATGTTAAGTGTAACATGGTGGTCACTGTTATTGCAAAGTTGCAAAATAGGACAGCAAATTATGTCATTATGAACTGAAATAAAACATAGAGAAACTTAGTTTTTTTTCTTAAACTTTATGGCGTGAATTATCAATGATGAGGTAATAAAATTAGACATTGTTTACGACACCAAACGTCTGTATTATAATTTAAAAAAGATATTATACACTGTTGTAAAAGTTTTTTT
This sequence comes from Limnothrissa miodon, assembly GCA_017657215.1. Lineage (NCBI taxonomy): Eukaryota > Metazoa > Chordata > Actinopteri > Clupeiformes > Clupeidae > Limnothrissa > Limnothrissa miodon. The sequence continues at coordinate 153,381 of JAGFZM010000685.1, forward strand.
GTTCAAATTCTCTTGCAAGCACATAATAGGATTCCAACAAATGTAACTTTGAAGACTCACCAAACAGTACGATGCTAGTGTTTGCACTGCCAAGCTTGTTGATGGCAACACAAGTATAGTTGCCATAGTCGCCCTCAGAGACATTGAAAAAAGTTAGCTTTGAAAAGGCTCCACTGTCTTCAATCTCGATGCCGTCAAAGCCATTGAAGATTCTGGTGGCAAAAGAAGAATGAGCGGTTTGAAATCATCGTTTTCTTTTTCCCTCCTCCGTCGGCACGCAACATCAGAGCGTCTTTAAACATCTTTAATTTCTAACCACAAGAACATTCTTGGACAGAATCTCATGTGAGCCGCGCCGAAACACATAAAAGGGGACACAGCAGAAATGGGAGAGGAAGGAAAAAAAGGACTCTTCTTGGCACGTCTTGAGAATATGATTTATTATCCCTATGCATTACGTTGGAACAGAAACGTCAACGGTGCGCCATGCGGAGGTCGTACCTTCTGTCGTCTCGGTACCACTCGAAATCCGCTTCTGGCACGGCGTCCGCTTCGCACTGCAGAACGCCTCGCTGACCCAGGGTCACACCCACATCTTTGCCCTCGGACACAGTTGGAGCATCTAAAAACACACCCACCCACACACACACACAAACACACACACACATCGGGCACAGTGCTCATGGTTATTAGAGAGAAACCTTTGATCATCAAATTGAAAGTGTTTAAAAGAGTAAATAAATGTGCCACATTGGACCTAATGCTGAAGTGAGGCAATATCTTTTCAGTGTTGCCAATTCATTTCCTGAAATGGATTCCACTGCCACCTCTCTGTTTTGCCCCATGGCTTGTCTTATAAAATAACTCAATCTCACTCTGACTGTTCTGTTCCGTTGTACGATTATTACATTTACATTTACATTTATGCTTTACGCTTTTATCCAAAGCGACTTACAAAACGAGGATAGCAATCGAACTACATAGCAGAAACCTTAAGGAGCATAGTGCTAGGGGATAGTGCTTCAGTTCATTTTAAGGACAGATTATGAATGAGAAAACATAGGAGCATAAATCAACTTTTGTAAAGTCAAGTCCAATACCCTAAAAGTGACTGCTTATCACTTTATTGATTAAAAAAAGGAATACAAGTCAACTTCAATTGCTCCTTGTTGTTCGAACTTGTTGAGTGTTCATTCATAGGCTATCTATAGGACGTCATTGGAGTAGTGACTCACAGTTGACTGTTAACTCCACCGTCTGGACGTCTGTGGCCACATCGTTCATGGCCGTGCACTCGTACGTCCCAGCCCTTTGTCTGGGGATGGATGGGATCTCTAGGACTTCATCATCAGACGTGAGGCTCTGGGCTGCACAGACACACAGAGAGAACAGATTAATTAGAGTCTCATGCTTCATGAAAGAGAGGAAGGATGGAAGGAAAAAGAGGAGGAGGATGAGAAGAAAGAGGAGGAGCACAGTGAAAGTGAAGACATATTAAAGGTATTCATTAGTAATGATTACAGTACATTCCCGCTTTGTGCCTCGGGGCAAGTAGTTAGCAACAACCACAACTCGTGTTCTACAAAAGTGGCCAAAAGCAATTTACTGTGACACAGAAGACAAGTCTGGAGACTCACAAGTGCAGC
>JAGFZM010000685.1:161822-183735 GCA_017657215.1 Limnothrissa miodon
GATCAGAGAATTAAAGGAGAGGTCACCTCGTAGACAGCATAGGGCAAAGACAGCCTATGAGAACACTTGGATTAGATAATGTAAATAATAATTGCAGTGCTATGCCAAAGGCTTGCGTCTGGCTTTATTATTATTAGCACATTAATTGTATGTTTGCACAATACTTTGTATTGCATAACACACACACACACACACACACACACATGGTTACACACACACACACAAACACACACAAAAAACAAACAAACAAACAAACAAAAAAAAAAAACAAAAGCAGTGTGCTTGAGGATATAGTTCTTCTTGAATACAAAAGCCGCCTTCCTCCATTGCATACAGACAGCCAAGAAAATGCCTTCTGACAGTTTCATGCTGACTTGACCTATTAAATCTATATGTCTTTTATCTGTGCCTGGTAACACACCATAACTGTTTCTAATGCTAAGATATATCACGTAGGATTTCACATTTCTGAAGGATGTCACCACCATATTAGATCAACAAAGTAATACTGTTCCTATGGCAAATTCGCAAGGAGATATGGACATTAAGATAATATTTAATAGTGTTTAATAACAGCAATATTTCACACCCTCACTCAGAAAAGTGACATAAAATGAGACAAACAAGAAACACAAAAGCAAGGTTTCATAAAGGAACAAATCAAAACATTTGGTGTGTCATGTACACAGTTTTATCTCTGACTTGATTTCATTTGAAAGAAATTGTGGATGAAATTTAGCCTGGTTAAACCACACACCACATGCAGTGCAGCTCAGTCTGGCTTCTTTGTTGACATCTTAAATTAAATTAAATGGATTAAAATGTAAATTAATGGATGCAGATACATACAGTACACCTACAGACAACCAGACCAATGATTCCAATGATGTTGGCAGAGATGGGGTGTGTAATATTTTATATCAAAACATTCATTAATCCAGTGCCCATAGCAGTGGAGGGGTGGACAACTGTTTTGACTGGTCCCCCGGTAGTACAGTATTTGTGAGGACCAGACTAGACGACATCCATTTTAAGCTTATGAATAGGGTTTCAGAAGCACTACATGCATCTTAATGTTCATTGCTTATGCAGCTACATGCCTACAAAGCAACATGATAATCATCAAAACCCTTCCAACTCAAACCTGTAGTAATTGGGTCAGTGTGTGTGTGTGTGTGTGTGTGTGTGTGTGTGTGTGTGTGTTTGCCATATTGTGAGGCCACTGAGCGAAGTATAAAAACACCCGGTTCAGCTCAATTGCTTGTGAATGCTGAGTGCTGAATTTGTTTAAAAAAACTTATTGAATTAATTTTTATATATAATAATAAAAACAATGAAAGCACACTAGCTCTACAACAGACTTTTAACATTGTGGTTCCTGAGGAACATCAACGATTTGACATGGTTCCAAGCTCCTTATCTGTTTGCTATTGCTATTAAGGACAATTCCAGGTAAACTTTCAACACACCCGTAGAGGATGGGAGTAAAAGTGTGTGAAAGATGTTTTGAAGTTCCTCATGTTGGTCCTCTAATTAAGGATATGTATAGCATTCTCTACATAGACCTTAGCTGCTTGCAAACTTGCAGGAAAAAAATGTTCTGATACAATAAAAAAAAAACTGTATACAGCACAAACATGAACCCTTGAGTCATTTACCATTGTGAAAATAAAAACATCACCACTCCTTGTACAAGAATAGGACTTATATCTATAGCTATGACTGAGGAGCAAGGCACAGAAAATGCCAATGTTGTGGATTCAGTTCACAGTAGAAGTACACAACATGATGAAATGTAAACCTTCCCTACACTTGTAGACTCTGTGAGAAAGTGCGTGGCAAATCAATAAATATGCAATATGTATGCCTGTGAGCTGACACAGGGTTTCACTCCACTCCGGAGAGAGCTCTTGTTTCTACCTTGCCATCAACTCAACTGAGCTTCACAGAGACAGTATACTGTGTGTGTGTGTGTGTGTGTGTGTATGTGTGTGTGAATGAGAGACAGAGAACGAGATAGAGTGTGTGTATGTATACATAGCACCAGTTAAACTGACAGGCTGTTTATCTACTTAATCCACACTACTGCATTGAGCATTCGTGACGACGGCAGCACCTTTGCATAAGCCAGCTATCAATTAGGCAGCAGAACATGGCAATCAATGACTTCCACCATGTCATGACCACGGCTGGGCATAGCATGAGCTTAAATGTCATCCGTTTTGATTTAACATTTCATCCTCATCTCGATGTATTTATTTTGCATTCATTTTCCCTCCCCTTCTCATCCTCTCTCGGGCTCAACAACAACAGCAACAACAACAGCAGGGACAGCCTTAAGGAAGTGGAGGAGGCTTGTGTATGCTAGGACTGAGGCGGCAGAGGGTTGCTGTAGGGATTACTTGGTTTACAATTACATTTGTGCATTTAGCTGACATGTTTATCCATAGCGACTTAGCTTTGTCAGCTATCAATTACTTAAGGGGCCAGGTCTTGAGCAACATATAGTTAGGTGCTACACGACCACAGTGGACTAGTCTACAGAGTAGGTTATGCACACTACACCAAACGAGATAAGATCACATGCAGCATTTTTTTGGTTTGTTTCTTTTGTAAGGAAACAAAAGGCATTGCAAACAAGTGTAATCGTAACCTCACAAAACCTCTGCTAGCAGAGCTGAGCTTGTGATGATGGTAAAAAAAAAAAAAAAAAAAAACAAGGTCCTGCTGTGAGCAATCGGAAATAGGGGAAAGAGCTCATTTACTGAAATATCCACAATGGCCATTGACATGGGGGACAAAGCTTGTTCTAGTGCTCATATCTGAAAGTGCATGCTAGGCAGGCATCTGTAAACTTTATCCTAAGACAGGTTCTGTCAGTCAGAGTGGGGTAGTGACCTTGCAAAAAAGATAAGATGTGGTTTAGAGAGCTGTCAGCCACACTGTGCAAAACACCTTGTTTGTTGCTCCCTATAGTTCAGGAGACTGAGCTCTGATAAGCGTGTGTGTGTGTGGGTGTGGGTGTGGGTATGTGTGTGTGTGTGCGTCAAACACGTTGGTGAGCAAATAATCGTGATTTTGGAAGGACCTAGAGCAGGAGAAGGACACAGCAGGTGCTATTGTGACAACAGCACCGAGGAAGACTCATGATCCAGAACCTCCCCTCTCCAAGACCTGTGTAGAATCTTGGCCGTAGTGTGACGCCATATGCCGGCTTTTACCTTCCCCTAATTTGTCTTTCAGCTCCAAACAGTACAGTGCGGTCTGTTAGATGCAAAAGGGACACCCGCCGACACAGAGTGGTGATGCAACACAGGCAACATAATCGCAAAGGGAACATAACATGTGTGTCCTTGTTTTATGACACTGACATGAGAGATTTAGGCCAAATTATTAAATAGTCAACTCTCTCTCTCTCTCTCTCTCTCTCTCTCTCTCTCTCTCTCTGTCTCTCTCTGCATGTCTATCATAATGCAGTACATATAAACTCCATGTACTGTTGAAAGAAAACAGAGAGCATGGGACTTTCATCACTTTGAGTAATCTAGTAGTGTGAATCCATACATCGCCACAATAATCCCTAACTTTAATTAGCAGAGACATCCCTGAATGTATTTCCTGGGCATTTCCAGGATACACTTTGTTGGCACCAGCTGTTTGGGCATGATTAATTATGATGTGTCTTGTTGAGGATTTGGCTGCCAACTCTCACACCCACCCCTAGTTGTGCAGCTATGTGTGGTCTGTATGCAACTTCTGAAAACACAGCACTCTGTTTTTGGAGACTGTGTTTTGGTCTTTACCTATTTTCCAATAGGGCAAATTACATAGACTTTATGGGTCCCTTTGTGAAATTCAGTTGCAAGCAAAACAGTGGTGTCCAATCTTACACTGAACCCCAGTCTGGGATGAAAACTCAAACGCATTTCACACACAGCGTGAGTTTTGTCAGGGGGAGGCTTCTTTCCAACCTCAGATATTTCTAATCAGAATTCAGCTCGGACTACACAATTAGAGGCACAGGTACATTTAAGGACTCAAACCTGGCAGATAATCATCCTCCCTGCAACTAGTCAGTCAGTCAGTTCACAGGCATCGGCTCTGTGTGACCAGCACTTTACTGTCTGTGACTATCCTTGCGACTGTCTCTGACAGATCCTCTCTCATATACAGCACACCTGTCATTTCATTGAACCCAGCAAAAAATAAATAAATAAATAAACTAATATAAAATAAACAGTGATTCATAGCATTCTGTCAAAGTAATCGTTCAAGATTCAGTGGTCTGCCATCTGTGCCTTCGGCAATGGAGAGAGTATATCTTAACAAGACAACATTAGGGGTTGAAGAAGTCAAGCGGAGAGGTATACCATTACAAGACAAGATAAGGGTTTAATTCAATCAAACACAAATGTAAATAATACCGTAAGAGTACTGTGCTGTAGCATTTCTATTAAGTATGCAAATAGTGTATGTGTAAGCACTAGGAATTAGCCTGTGGACATTCTACCATGTGCATTTCAACAGGTAAGGAGATAATCGTGGTTATAATAATTAAGTAATTATGGAATTAAAGACTCATCAGCCTTTAATCATGGCAGACTGTTGTCAAAGGTTCACTCACTCAAAAAAATACACCTTTCATATAATAGCTCCACTTCATTAAAGGGTGGGAAGATAATTAAATACGTATAAAACGGGAGTAAAAATACATAAAAAAGAAAGCTTGTCTTTATAATGTGGGTTTTGATAAGCAAAATAGCCCTGATGGTAGTTATGTCATATCTGGCTAAGCTGAATTACATAAGGACAGTGAAAGCAACTGAATCTTTGACAAGCAGGGAGATATAAAAAGTAATTTCTCTATGATGTTAGCAACCGTCGTGGTGTCCTGATATGGGGAACTAATGAAGAAGGTGGGGATGAAGACTGACATGGCGCTGTAGAGCGAAGAGCCGCCTGCTTCCGTATTCCACCCAGTTGCATCTAATGCATATAGACAATTTACAAACGTTGTTTACTATGGTTGCTATAGTTATACAAAAAAACACTGACATGGAACGGTAAATACAGTTTGTTTTTTGTTGGCTCCCATCGACAGGGAAATTCTGTGTCAGCCAATCACAAAAAATTGAGTTTAACAACACAACTACATGCAGGTAATCCTGCAATGCATCAAGACTACAGTTCACCGCCATAGTGTGCAAACTAGTTGAAATATTTTCAAACTGGCCAGAAACTATAGACCTTATCCAGAATATTGTGAATAAATGTTTTTTTTTTTTTTTTAATGATTCAACGGGGGGCATGGAGTTTGTTTTCAGTTGTATGAGTCTGGTAGGATATTTTAAAAAATAGCATCTTACCTCATGGTCCCCCAGGCGAATGAAGAACATATAATGAGGAGACATTATTTTAATATTATAAGAAATGTAATATGTTTACAACTGCATGGCATTGCTGACTATACCTTTAGGCACACTTTTAAAACAATGCTTAGAATTAAACCTGCAGCATTGTGACCATGGTGATGAGCCATTGTGTTCTAATCTAATTTAATGGTTAAATGTTTTCATTACGTTCCACCATATTCTCTGCTGATGGGTCCCCAATTAGCGATGGGCAAGAGCAAGACAGCCCTTATTTCCAGCTGTTCTCTTCACCGCCAACATCCAGATATCCACATTAAATATAAATTCATATTCCATCAAATATGTTCCATTTCAGCGGTATTAATTAACTGACTTCAACTGATGGCTTAAATTAATGTGAAGTTATTAGTCAAACTGAGAGATATTCTTTATTTTTTTTCCATCGACATTTACTGTAAAAATTCATGTGGTAATGACATTCTGCAAGTATTATCAAATTTTTTTTTTATTTTTTCTGGAATGATGATTGATAATGATGATAATTATTATTGCTGTTGTTATTGTTGTGTATTTCTTGTAAATGCAACTATACTTGGCCAATAAAACCTGTTTCTGATTCTGGGAGCCTACTTACTGTACACCGAGTCAGTGGTGTGTGATAGGGGTACTAAAGACAGTCACCTAGACAAATGTATTTCCCTATTGTGTAATCCCAGCACAACACAGATCCAGCTGATACTGGCAGATGCAGACTGCTGTCGAGCACCTTCATTAAGGCGTGTCTAAGGCATGTCTACATCCTCCCTCCTCGGCCTCCACAGGGATTGGAGAAAGAGAGAGGGAACAGGAGAAAGGTTCTTTTTTTTTCTACCTTCAGTGGTATACAGTGATGGGTGGAAGAGCTGATGAGGAATCCTTTCATGCATAAAAAATGCCTGTTTTTATTGGAGTTGAAAAAGGTGTTGCATTTTGAATGCACACCAGCAGAAACTCCAGGAACAGATGGGGTGGACAGCCCATCAGCAAGGCACATAAACCTGCCTCAAATGAGGATAGTAGGTACTATTAAGAAAAATAGCACAAAGTATAGAGGCTTAAGAGCCATAGATACAATGTCCTCATGGACTTAGGAGGCCAGCTCAGTTTGAAGTCAATAATGAACAATCACTGCCTTCAATAAGAATGTGTGTGTTTGGCTGGGCCTGTCGTTCAGGGTTCAATGGTGTGATTAAATCCAAACATGACCATGGCACAAGTAATTACTTTTGCCTGGGTTCTAAGCTGGAATGCACCTTTGCCCCAAACCCCTTTTTTCATTACCTTTAGGCTTCGTATTTCCTTTTAGGGTGTTGCTATACGGTACTTTGTGCTGACTGCACTTAGTGCAAGCATACGCAATTTATGCAGGCGCAGGCTACATTAACCTTGCACTTCCTTGAACTACACTTGCAGCTTTTACTTGGTCTTTGTAGAGCTGCAGCGCTCTTCAACATTAAATCACACAAAATCGAGGCTGGCAAACAGCTGGACTTCAATTAGCCCTTTAAGTAATTTGGGGTCAAACAATAAAAGTAGACGAAAACTATGTTAATGGTGTTAAAAAGAAAAAAACATAATGTCAGAGATATAGGCCATGCACATTTGAACACACTTTACCTTTACTTAAGTGTTGTGTCTCAGCTTTGGGCTTCAGATGCTAATGGAATAATTATAGAAATGCTAGTCATGCATTAGTCACAGCTCCCTCTTTTGCTTTCAGCTACATTCTTCCTTAAAGATTACATTCAAGGAATCTGAGGTAAGGTGCAAGCATTCCCTATGATGTGCTTTGTGCTGTGTTTGTGCGAGGCCAAAATGGCAATTGCTAATTATAGACAAGAAAGACATTAGCAGATCATTTCAAATAACATCAGGTACGTCTAGTCAGTGTGACATTTCCTTGAAGTCCTTTAAGGGTGAGATTGGTTCACAGCAGTCAAAGTTAGATAAGCCCAGTCTGAAACATAATTCCAAACATAACTAGACACTACAGTATGTTTCAGCAATGAGATGCCAATAAAATGATGTTAAGCTGACAAAAGAGTCATACCCAGAAAATTTGATCAGTTTTGAAACTCTGACAAAAGATAGCACTCTTTCAGAGAAACAGAACACTCAAAAATGGAATGCACGTTTTGGTGCGCCACAATGTCTTCACTGATGCAAATCAGTTTCAAATGAATTCCGAATCAATCAGTGAATCAATGGGGCCGTGATCACAATCGCAGCAATCACTGTAATTGCTGAGGAAGATTCATCTCTCAAGCGGAGAGAAAATCCAACATAAACAAATAATTGCCACCCATTTCATCACGGTTGATAGAATAAAAACATACGATCCTCTTACCTGCAGGGGAGACGATCTTCCAGCTGACGGTGGGATCTGGTTTTCCAGTAGCGGAGCAGACCAGGCTCACATTGGAGCCCTCGTTCACCACAACATCCTTGGACAAGCTGGTGATCTTTGGGGGAACTAAGGTCAAAAATGGAAAAGGAAATGAATTTGTATTAATAAACCATCTTTAATACATCAGATATGACTGTTGTGATCATGCATTTGACAGGACAGTTATTAATGTAAGACTGATGGATGAGAACAGATGGGATGCTGCTCAAAAGAGAGCTCAGCTAACCAGAACAACTGCGATTTCAACAGCAGGTGTAAAAGAGGAGCCTTGAAAGGTCACCTCTATTTAATCAGAGCATTCAGTATGGCCACCAGACATTCATTACCAGGGAAATGGTTACACGGTGTCCACGGGTGTGAGATAACTGTGTGTGTGTGTGTGTGTGTATGTATGAACATGTGTGTGTGTGTGCGTGGCTGGGTGGATGTGTTGTGTGTGTTTTACTGATATAAGTGCACACATTTGTGTGTGCATCGGGGAGGGTGTTGTGTGTGTGTGTGTGTTTAAGTGTGTGCGTTTTTGTGTGTACGTGTGCAAGCATGCGTGAATAGTGTATATGTGTGTGTGCGTGGTTGGGTGCGTGTGATTAGCAGAAGTGCATACATTTGTTAATGTGTGTGTGTGTGTGTGCACATCAGGAGGGGGTTTTGTGTGTGTGTGTGTGTGTGTGTGTGTGTGTGTGTGTGTGGATGTTGTATGCGGTGAGCATGTCCACTGTGCTGAGGATGCAGAGTTGCACTCTGACCAGCTGCACACCTGCCTGGGCTGATACAGTGAAGTTGGTGCATTCGAAGGGAGCCAAGTTGATAAATTAATAGAGCCTGCAGGCTTTCAGCCCGACGCACCCTCACTACAAAACACCTAGGTCTTGCACAGACAGTCTGTTAAGGATGCAGGTACTCCAGCCAAAAACAACGGCAGCCCTCTTGAAAAGTTATTAAATAAATAAAAATATAACCCCCAAGGACATGTCTTCAATTAACTAACAAATAAATAACGTGTTTCAAGTAGGTGTATGAACAGTACCTGCCCCAAGCTTTTAATGATGGTCTATAGCCAAACAATGAAAAAGGGATTCAAGTTTATCGTTTGTATGGACATTGCTTGATTTAACAATTGAAAACTCGTACACCTCATCTGATCATTCTTGCTGAGAGCTTTCATATCGAACCTAGAGCTTTCTCTCTCTCTCTCTCTCTCTCTCTCACACACACACACACACACACACACACACACACACGCACACACACACACACACACACACACACACACACACACACACACTTTTTTGCTGAACAAGCTACATGTTTTTCCAAACCAGCTTGTCTGTTGTGTGGCTTTCTAGTAGGTGATAGATTGTTAGTCTATACAAACTAACAAAGGAGCAGGTGTTCCAGCACCACCTGGGGGGGCTCTGTGCATGTGTCTGCAAAACATCCTTCTTCTCCCAGGAAGGCTTACACCCACTTTAAAGGTTAAAAGAGATAGAAATGCTGATATTCCAAGAAAAAAAGACGCATTTAACAGTAGAACAATCCAGAAAGAGCAAGGACATGAATGCATCTCTGTCCCCGCCATTCCTTAACACAATGTCCCAGACAGTTATTTGATATGATAAATTGTTACAATATCACCCAATGCCACTGTTGTCTTGGTTTGTCTGCTGTGTCTTTAAGGGTATTAGAATCTGCCACTTTGAGAGACACGAGGGGGGAGACACATGTCCATCCTGGGCGCATCATGACAATCATTTCATTATGGACGGAGCTGTGAGTGACAGATTTAATCTCCGGTGGATTCGGGCCTGATGGGGATGTCTCTGTTTTAAATGAGTAATTACTGCCATGGACTGATAACTATCATCCTTGTGGACACCAGAGAGCACCTTGAACATCGCAGGGAATAGTTGTTTGTAGCGCTTTGACATTCATAACCAATGTCTGAAAACTTCCCAAAACACTCAGGTGAAATTATGTTTGTTTGTCTCTTATTTTAGAACTTAAATTTATTGACAGTGGCGTAAACAGTATAGGAATAGTAGACTTTTGCCAAAGTAAACGAATAGTTACAAAAAAAATAAAAAAGTTGGTTGGGGTGTGATATTCTGGCTATGGCTATGGCTATGGCTATTTCCTTTCACGCATCAAATGTTTTTATAATTTCTTTGATATCAATAACTACATTTTAGTTTATCTTATTAGCACTGAGGGAGAAATGTAAAGGGAAATCTGGGACTGTAACTATGGTTTCAATAACATTCAACAACTCTGTATGACATCAGAGAAAATCAACCTATGTGGTTTCTACAACAACACAGATAATCTTAAGAGTTGGGTCACAACATTGCTGTTGAGGGCTAACACATTATAATAAGGATCTGAAATAAACAACAATGACAACAAATGAAACACAAGTTATTTCAATATTAGTTAACTATTACTAATGTGCCTATAAGTTACTACAGTTATTTTTTCACATTTATTTACTCGTGTAAATGCTGAATTTTACAAAAAAAAAATGTTTTATCTGATATTAAGATGGCATTACTTAATACTAAAGATCATACTTAATACTTTGCCCCTAACCAAAAAAATGCCTTGACAACTTTGTTTAGAAACATTCCACCATAGATTATTTATTTTACAAATTTTAAAATATAGATGGACACATCTTGGACAGGGAAGACAGATGATATGAGAGAGGATTAAAGGATGTCATCTACACAAAGTAGTATTTTATACCCGAGACAGCACAGACACTTGACAATAGCTTTGCGTCATAGCCTGCTGACTTGTCCTTTCTGAGAAGAGAATCACTGAAGTTTTCCATTTGACAAACACTCTCCTTTGTAGTAAAAAAATATATGGGCCTAACCTAAAATAGCCTATAGCCTTAATATTATATCAATGAAAGAGGCTATTTGCAATGAAAGAGGCTTCTGCAGTAGTGTGTTGAAAACACTGTAATTTATGAATAATTGCTGCAGCTTATTGGCAAACATTATGGTCTAATTTAGAAAAAATAATGGCCTATGTGTAGAAATGATAGCATTCCCGTTGCTCCATGATGGCTAACATCAAAATCATAATTGCAAACTGTGCAAAACACAGGAGGGAGGGAAGCATGGCCATTGACCTTAATCGGCTAATCAGGAACATCTGAGGTGCTAACATCGTGTGTAGGCCGTATTTTAACTGGCAGACACACACACAAACACACATAATCCTGCTTGTTTTTCTTACTAGGCTACCACATGCACTTGTGTGAGCATTGCCCAATTACCTTAACAATGTTTAGCACATCCTTCCTTGTGAAACCAGCAACGTTATGAAGATGGAAATAAGGTTCTTTACTTTCGTTTTAACGCATCTTCAATTATTTTCTTGAACCGTATTTGGAGTTTAAAACTAGCACTACCCAGCACGTTTCCAGCATGTGGCTGCCCAATGCATACGAGTTGCCTCGTGCGCAACATGAGCCCAAAGTCAATCAAAGGCTTTTCGCGTAGGCTTATTAAGTGACAAATCGTAGCAAATGCGTACAGGTTGGCAGGTATGCAATTAGGTGAAATTAGATAATTTCCCACGGCACACCAGACAGTATCCCACGGCACACTGGTGTTCCGCGGCACAGTGGTTGAAAAACACTGATCTACACCCATCTTGAACAACCCACGTTGAACAGAGATCTGCCTTCTACATACGATTCTGCTTTAAGATCCCTCTCTAGGAGATTCAGTTGCATCAACATCAAGGCAACAATCATCTAGACCCTTTGATTCTTGTTGCCCATCAACATTACGGCAACAATCAGTAAGACCATGTGATCTTAACCCATTCAACCCTAATGTCACACATTTCTACAGTGATTCATGTGACCCTTTGGTCACATGATGATGGGTGTGGTTCACATCACACCTACAGGCCCAGAAGTTTTCTGGATAGAAAGTGAAGCGTATTCAAGCACCAAACGATGTCCATTGCCCACAACTGAACACTATGACTACCATAATCTGGATGAATGAGAATCTTCACAGACATATTTGTCATGTACCTCACCTGTTCCTCACACATCCCTTAATAGTCATGGCTCCCTGTTAACATAACCTGAATAATAATTGCAAATGATAATAATATAGTGCATTTCAGTTCTTCCTCTTTGTGACTGTGAGGCTGATACAATGCCAGTTTTGTTATGAAACCGCCATGAAGCAGTAAGTGACACCTACTTTGGACCTAATCAAATACACACCCAACAAGTTACTTAACTACTTAATTAACTACATAACTGATTAACTTAACTACTTAAATAACCTCAGTTATTATAAAGTGTTACCGATGTTACTCTTCAAGTGGCTTATTTCATCTTGCTGAATTGCCAACATTGTATGTTTTCATTGATATTTAATGTTTCATCTAGCATTTCATAATGCTCATAAAAGCTTTAAACACATTACTACGCTGAATGAAAACAGCTGATTGCATTAGTCTTTTTAAGTGCAAAACATTTTTTTTTGTTGTTTTGTTTTGTGTTGGGAAAAAACAAACACAACAAAAAAAAAGCATGTGGTACGATGACTGTTTAGTCTTCATTAGTCTGCTGTCAGAGACGTTCCACTAATGAAATTAGCAGATAAGGTAGCTGCGCCAAACATGCACGAGGGTGCTGATGTTGTGGGCTACAGTACCCAGCCTTGCCTCTGCTTGTGCCCACGCTGGTGTGAATTACTTGGCTGTTTCAACCCGAAACCAATTTGGAACAGTTGGAATGTGAAAATTTCTAATAAGGCCTAAGAATGAAACAACAACTTCAGCACCCCCACCCTAGACTAGCCTCCTCACCAGCCTCCACTCCCCCACCCCCACCCCCTCCACTGCCCACACATGATCAACAGTGCATAAAATGAGTAGCACAGAGAGCTTTCACATCAGCATCCACAACGCTGTTTAGAGAGGAGGGGTGGGGAGTTGTTGTGTTCTCTTTTCTTTAATGTAAGCACTTTGTTCTCATAAGACAAATGATCTGCATGAGATGTTTGTAAAACACCAGTCTGAGGATTTTGACATTTCATAGAATTAGTTATTAGAGATTTTATTTCGAAAACAACAAAAAGTATGTACTTTTAGTAAGCTCTGTATTATTAGTTTTCATTATGCAAAAAAATGGAGCCACAAGAAATGCAGAAGGCATTCTAGCCTTGTGCCATTGTGGAACCATTGACAACAGAACTAGAAACAAAATGTAGGGGGTGAAGATGTTACAAATAGTTAATTTAGTCAGAGGCCTAGCTTTACAGTTTTGGCCTTGTTCTCTTTTATTTGATTTGAGTGCTTCTTTTACCAACTTTATGCCCACCTAAACGCTGTAGTTCTTAGGTCAGCTGAAAAGATTAATTACATGCTCTAGATTTGGCTCCTGCTGGCTTCTGGGAAGGGATTCAGAGCAATCGTCTTTCTGGTAAATGAATTCAGCACCTATCTCCATCAAGGCTAGGCATTTATACAGTATTTATTTATACAGTATTACGTATTTCATACACAAAGTAGGCGGTGCTCTGATAACTAGAATGATGAAGGATCATACCTTAATCAGAATAAAATAATAATTAAGAGAAAGCATCAGAGAAAAGTTTGGTCTTAAGTTTGGTTTTGAAACTGGTAACAGTAGGGGCATTTTTTAATGTCTTCAGAGAGTTGGTTCCAAATCTGAGCTGCATAGTAGCTGAAAGCTGCTTCGCCCACACTTTGTTTTGACCATAGGTTTTACAAGCAGATTGTGTCCTGAGAGACCTAGGTGGTATGTATTTTTGAAACATATCAGACAAGTAACTAGGTCCTATCCCATAGTGATTTAAACACAAGTTGTAATGCTTTGAAATCAATTCTGTAAATTACAGGAAGCCAGTGCAATGACTTTAAAATTGGGGTAATGTGGCTGGTTCTTTTTGTACTTGTTAAAACCCTGGCAGCTGCATTTTGGATCAGTTGAAGATGTTTTATGGTCATTTTAGGAATGCCTGTGAAAAGACCATTACAGTAATCAACCCTATTGGAGATAAAGGCACAGATAAGTTTTTCTAAAGGAGAGCGTGCACGGACATAGTACATGGGTAGGCCTAGATAGTGACAGCTGGTCTATCTAAGACAAATATTGTGTATATTTATAAACAAATACAAATTTCTGATTATAAAGCACAGCCCGTAGGAGCATGTATGTAAAGCTACTTTAAAGATACGCTGTTTTTTAAACCTGCATTAAACGCCACAAAGCTGTATACTGTATATGTATTGCGTGGGATGCGTGGGACGTTGGGTGAAACTAACAAATGTAATGTAAATGTAAACATTTCTGTCTGTTGTGTATGTGAGTGTGTGTGAGCATGTGTGTGTGTGTGTGTTTGTCTATGATGTACAGTATAGGTCTTTGCACCCAAAAAAAAAAATAAATAAATAAAAAGGCTCGTCTCTCTCTGAAACAGATTTTTCTCCTTTGGGGGATTTAACACATTAAAAAATGCAGAAACTAATAAACTTCTTCGAAGAATTGATGAATTTTCTATCTTAACCTTACCTGAGGCTGATGATATGTGACCAAAATTCTCTTATATCACACTGTTTGTACACTTACGTATTTCACTTAAAGGTTAGATGAATTGCAGACTTTCCTCTCATATGACTTATTTAAAAAATAATTAATTTTCAGCACTATGTAAATACTGCATTATGTTAACACAGTTTGTGCAAATATTGCATTGCAAACATCTCACTGCGTAAATACTAGACTTTTTAGGTCCTGTATACAGTATATTTGTATGATTGTGTGCATGTACATACAAATGCATGGTTGTGTTGCACTGTTGAATGGGTTTCTCCACACGTGTTAAATTCCTTTCATTACAGTATACGTACTTTTAGACACATCTGGCCATATACGTCCTATACGTCATTTAGACACATGCAGTATCTTTTCACACTTATCTTGGTGGTACAGTAACACAGGGGTAGGACTTCCCCACACAAGGAGCCCTTACCTCCATGTCACCCTGGATTCGCCCTCTTTTGCAACTGTCTCGTGGTGTGCTGTCGTGCATTCTTCTTATTTTGTTGTTTTTTATTTGCTAATTTGATTTTATATATCTGCAACAAGCATCCTAGTGCAGTGCACACTGTCTATGTGTTTCTTTGTCGTGCTATATGCATTTAACCAATATAGTGAATGTTTTCTCACCAGTCCCTCACTATACAGTTAGTGTGGCTGCAAGTGGAGTGGCAGCTCAGTTGCTGCTGCCAGCAAAGTCGCAAGGGCAGTACAGAAGCCCGCTGTATTTTAATGTGGTTTACCTGATTTGTTTAGCAGAAGCTGTGACATGTCTAACTTGCTCAGGTCTTTTTTTTCCCCTTCTTATATTTCAGACATGCCACTGTTAATGCATTTTATTATCTATAGTTGTTTATGTTTTGCGCACGGCTAATGACTCCTGTGTGACTGTCTGGAGGCAGGGGAGGCATCAGACTCACTCTGCTGCCTGAGTGTTTTGCTTTCCTTTTCTTATATCTCAGCAGCAAAAATCATTAACACAACGCCACGTCGGGTGAACATGAAGGGAGATCTCTGTTACATATGTCTGTATGTACAGTATGTATGTATGACATGTATGTGTTTTTTGCGCATCAAAGGATGATCAGAAGCTGTTTTGTGTCAACATTTAGAGAGGCAAAGTGGCAGCCGATTGAGGATGCAGAAAGAGATGCTGGGTGAAGCAGGTGTCAACATATCAAGTGAATTCACACGTCTGCAACCCAGGACTTTAAGGAGAACTCAATACTGTTTTAACCAAGGGCTCCTGATGTTTACTTTCTAAACCTACGGTTTACTTTTATTAAGTTCCAAAATATAGGCAATCCATTTCATCCACACAGCATAGCTACGGGCCAGATGGTAGATGCCAAACTGTATTTTTGTACACTACTCCAACAGTGTCAGTCAGCATATCAAGATATTGCCATTAGCTGAGGGCTAGCTTTCTCATTACATTTCTCAAATTGATCTTTTTCATAGTTTTTGGACCTGTAATGGAGGTGCACGAAGCCCTTACACAACAGTTTTTCATGATTGAAATATGCCAGAGTTCTTTAAAAAAAGAACCTGTTCCCATATCAGTCCTGGCACCATTATACAGTCAGCTCAGCAACACCACCCCCATCTTCCTGAAACCCTTCACAGATCCACCTTAACCTTATCCTGGGGTGGCCTGAATGTGTGTGTGTGTGTGTGTGTGTGTGTGTGTGTGTGTGTGTGTGTGTCTGTGAGTGTGGGAGGACACATCTAATCCTCTGCACTCATATCTCATACAATGTCAATCAGTGGAGCAGAAGAAGCTGCCTCCTTACAGCTGATCTCAGCCACCAAGGACCCCCTACATCTCTGCACTGACTGCCTCGCAATCACCAGGGTCTCTTGTTCCAGATCAGGGGTTGGCGAGACCACAGTGTATTACAACACAGAATTACAGAACAAAACAGAAAACAAACAAATAAACAAACAAACTCAGGTTTGCCACAGAACTGATGGTCTACAATTAAGCCCAATTAATTCTGTGTTAAACCTCTTGGGTGAATTTTTGCTTCTGTATCCATAGCAGAAGAGGTGGGATTTCATTAAACAAAGCATACAGGCCTACGATTGTAGTATGAGAGTAAGTATGACCTACAGCTACCTGGGGTCTGGGTGTACAGCTACACACTCTGCAAGAACTATAGAGTGTCTGTCTGTTGATGTGTATGTGTGTGTGTGTGTATTATGTGTGTGTATTGTGTATATGTGTGTGTGAGCGAGTGTGTGTGTGTGTGTGTGTGGGAGGGGGGGAGTGGGGGACACTAAAAGAAAGATGGTTCTTCCTTACAACTAATAGCCCATTTATTTTACAGCTTTAAATCCAGTCCATGGGATATGTTCACAGCCTGTGGTAAAGATTTAATGATCTGAAGAAGAAGTTCCGTTGGCCAAGACCACATTCTACATCTGGTTCGGCTGATTCATATTTCATATAATTTCCCAAAATAATAGAAAAAGAAAAGTCGCCACAAAGCATGTTTTGCAGCCATTTGTATCTTACAAGTATGTGAGCAGGGAGCATGTTTTAGGGCGTATTCACACCTGCACTGTTTGGTCCACTTTAAACGGACCAGAGTTTGTTTCCCACGTTGGTCCGGACCTTTGGTGCAGGTGTGAATACAACAAACGAATCCTGGTGCGGACCAAACAACCGGACCGAGACCCACTTTTTGAGGTGGTCTCGGTCCGCTTCCAAACGGACTCTGGTGCGATCGTCACACACGTGGATATATGTGTACAGAATAAAGTTCGCTTGCAAAAAGTACAGTGTGAATGCAAACCGCACCAAATTAAAAAAAATAGTCCGCTAATGATCCGGACCAAACAAGTGTACAAAGGACTTTTCAGGTGTGAATACACCCTTAGTATCTTGTATCACAACTAGTATCTTGTATCATGCCTGGTGCGACAGTTACTGCGTTGTAAAGAGGGGCTCTACATTTTAAACTAGGTTAAACTAGCTCAGACTTTTCCTTTTAACAGGAACTTCCAAGGCTCACCACAGACTTCACACATGCTCCAGCATATCCTCTTGCATATTTCAAATGATGGAATTTGGCCTTGACAATGGCTTGCTAACCATAACCATTTCCTTTTAACATTTGCAACAGCAAAAAAAAAAAAAAAAACCCTTTAAGTAACATCTTATTGCAGGAAGAAGATCTGGTGGGGGTTTGGGGGTGGTGGTTAACAGTATTGAGCGGGAGCACATTCAATTAAGACCTGTGTGTTTACAAAACAAGTTTCAGGGAATGTCATTTGTCATTCGGTTTAACCAAATAAGCAACAGCCCCCCTCCTAGTTCTTCACAAGACAAAATGGCTTATCATAGATTCACGATTCACCCTAATGTTTGATTCCCAGCTGCAGTGATTGTTTCTGTCTACGCCAAATGTCAGATGATTTGACATGCAAATGGTGACCTCTTTTGAGACACTGATTAAGATGCAAATTCTAACACACACCAAGGCTTGAGTAGACCACAAGTCTTTCTGCATGGCCAGGATGGCATTAGAAGACACAACAAAACAATTAAGAACTCCAACAAGACAATAATTAAAAAAATTACTGATGTAATAATTAAAAGTACAGAGTTGATGACTGAGAACCATGTGCCATAAAGTCTATCTACAAGCAATCACAAGTGCTGTCTGGGACTCTTGAGGCAATTTCGACATGGTTCTAAGGCAAATCAATTAGGTTAAAATAGCTCAGTTTAGAAGGACACACACACACACACACACACACACACACACACACACACACTTTCTGAGCCATGTCTCATTTTAGACAGAAATGGTCGTCAAATACTCAAAAGCTGCTTCCCGTTTCCAGTGGTTGTCCTCCCCAGCAGATTAGCACCTACTGTATCCAAAAAGCTGTTAGAGTGGAGCTATAGCCGTTTGAACTCTGTTTCCCACACAAAAGCCATTAACTCCTCTAGCGTGGCATAGTAGTGCGGCTCATCACTCTGGCGTTACGCAAGGGTGCAGGATCTATGACCCTCTTGGCCTGACATGTCATGTGGACGGGCAAAGGCATTTAAATAAAGAATCTACCTCATTTAGAGCTCTTCACCTCACCAGGAGGCAATCTGAGCATTTATATTCACGATAGTTGAAATAAATACACAGATACAGTACAACGCAAAACGACAACACATTGTTTTCAATGTGGAACATTAAGACTAAATTAGTTTGCCTACATCATGTATTAGGCTACTTGGAGAATTCTACTTGCTGTTCTGGACAGTCCCATGTCCTATTTACATTGACAATAATAAATGATAATCATATAAATGGTACTTTTAGGCAAACCACATTATTTTGCTTGTAAACATGCTCCTCATGAAAATGTGCATCATACTAAGACAAAGCATTAGACTTTGTTTCCTCATAGCACTTCCTCATAGTCTTGTGATTCCATTCTCCAATGCACTGTGTACATTTCTAAAAGAACAGGACCAGCTTTTCCTTTAGTGCCTGAAAATGCTGTTGTGGGAGTATGGGATCAATTTGACACATGTTTGTGTTTCCTACAGTGCACTTGTGTCTGGCGCCACAGTCTCACCTGAAGGAAAAGACAAGACATTAATCTGTCCAAGCCAAGCCTGGCGGTTTTGAGCTAAATCTCTTTCAAACAATCGCCAGGGAAATGTTACCGTGATGAGCCATGTAGGCCTCACGTTTTGAGAATCCGATCTTACAAGAAACCCTCCCGCCCCCCAAGATCATCTCCTTTAAGAAGGCTCTCGGTGGGTGGGTTTAAAGACTCATAGTATCCGCAATCCTCCTTTCTCCGTCCCGCTCTCCCTTTCTCACCACGACAACCCCCTGGCTCTCAGTCGAACGGAGAAGATAACAGTGCAATGGGCTGAAGTATCATAAAGTTACACAGAGCACCCAGCTTCTCTGTGTTTGAAAGCAACGAGGAAGCTCTCCACTGCAAGCTGTGTAATGACACTTAGCAAGGCTGATTCAAAAGGCAGCCCTGTATGGAGAGGGGTTTTATTATTTATTTTTTAAAAGACAAAAAAAATGCTTGCTCATAGAAGAACAACCATAGTCTAGCAAGTACATCCTTGTGTGACACATCCCAGTATGACAAATAAAGTAAAATGGAAAGGCCCCATGGAAGATGCACTCTCCCTAGGCATTTTGCCATGACAGTAATTAGCATCCTGTCTCACCGGCCCCTTTGGTTTCAAGCCATTATTCTGATGAGGGGTTCACTTACAAGGGCCAGATGTCTGCCATGTTGGCGGGAGATGCTCTCTTCCACTGTTCACTGACTGAAGCCGCTCTTATTGAGTGGAGGGAAATTATAAAATCTTGCATCCTAATTATGGCTGTCTGTCATACCAACAATCTATCAAGCAAAAAAAAAAAAAAAAAGTAAACTTCAACTTCTCTGGAAGGATTTTCCAAGCCCTGAGGCTCCTGTATGTTGCAGAACAGCGCCGGCCTTCTAAGGCAACAGCTGCTTCAAGGACACCTTTAGTGTGTCTGACATGCTTCCCTGCCTCAGATACCTTAAGAAGGCAGAGGCACTCCGACTGACCCTGCCACTAAAAAGAAACCTCTCCTAGGGCGTGTCCCACCCGTATCCTTAATGTCATCTTTACTGCTTAATGCCTCGCTGTGAACTTGATTATGACCTCTGCCGAGTCTCTCGGGACTCAGTTAGTCCTCTCCAAAGCAAGGACATGGGCAATGTGTTGCAGGACAGCCGTAATCACTATGTGGGCTTTCACGGACGCAGTAGAAACAACTTAAGGGCATGTTCTAGCTCTGGATGTGTTACAGAGACAGGCAGTACTGTATGTGTATGCGGCTTCACTTTTGTTGGGCTGAAAAATAGAGTGTGTTAGTCCAAGCTTAGGTTCCAGGCCACACATGGCCACTGAGGAACTGGCTAATCAGCACCGCCAACTCACATTATAATACGGCTCTCCAGAATACTATGGGATGTTGCAATTAAATCTGTACAGTGATTGCTCTGAAAATTTAATGACCACTGGCAACGTGTTTTGTGCTTCGGATTAAAAAGGCTTTCAAAGTCAAAACTATTCTTGTGTAACAAACCTAATCGACACAACTACACTTTATTTGAAGGGGTCTAAATAAGGGTGACGTTATATGGCATGTATCATTAACTATTAATGGCACTTATTGTTTTTGACTGTGGTAAGATGCAGGCATCAGAAAACTTAAATGGCATATGAAGAGAACGGTCTTAAACACAATTAAGGTGTGTCATTAATGATACGTGTCATGTCATACTACAATGTACCTGACTTACATCGGCTTCCATCCTTTACAAACATTTTTAAATATAACATGTGTGTGTGTGTGTGTTTTACAATGTTAACTCTATTTAACATAAGACATAAAGACATGCAGTAGTGTATAAAAGTGAATTAAATACACACACACAAACACACACGTGTGTATTTAATTCACTTTTGTACACTGCTGCATGTCTTTATGTTGAATAGAGTTAACATTGTAACACACACACACACACACACGTGTGTATTTAATTAACTTTTGTACACTACTGCATGTCTTTATGTCTTTATGTTGAATAGAGTTAACATTGTCCTTGACCTTGCTTATGTAAGTATACTTAAGGTGTAGGCACAGTATTATACTGTATGTGGGGACGATCCATTCGTGAAGTGTTCGGTGCTTCACTCTTCGCCGTGTTTATCCTAAATATGAACTGAGCAACATGTCAATGTTAAACCAGATCCCAAACATAAGGCTTTTCTCATACACTTCTGATCAGAACTGTGCGTGAGTCAGAGGAGCAACTGCAGCGAGACAGACTAAACAATGTGTCATACAGCCTCATAACCTTCGGCAATTCATCCCTGTCTTCCTTCATAAATGTAGATGACAGTGGTAGCTTAGCAAAGCTTTGTGGGGATTAGTATAAGTTGCCGCTCTCCTTGACCTCAATGCTCATGAACAAATATGTGGTTTAAAAAAAAATGTGGGGAAAAAACTCAAGGCTTTTCAAAGCCAGTGTCAGGGTGTTTTGATTTGAATGAATTAGAGTTGGCATAAACATACAGTATTACGCCTCTGCAAGCATCATCACTGCGGTGTTCACACCCACAGTTACCAAATCCGCTTGAGAAGACAAATTAACACAAGAATGGATGCATTAAGACACTTGGCGTTTTTTTTTAATGTTCAACCAACCTTGAAAAAGAAAAACATACAATACCTAATGATTCTACATCTGTCAAAAATGAAATTATATTTTGAGTCCCTCACACTCTCTCAACAGACACAGCTGTTCTGCAAATCCGGGTTCCCTCGGCAACAAAGACATTCAAAAATTCTTTGATGTTTGATGCTGATGTGTAATGTAGGTTCACCATCCCATTAAAAAAAAAAAAAACCCATAACAAGCAGTCAAGCTCACATCTCTCCTACTCTCTCTCCTTCTCTCTCTCTCTCTCTCTCTCTC
>JAGFZM010000685.1:193735-204364 GCA_017657215.1 Limnothrissa miodon
AGAGAGAGAGAGAGAGAGAGAGAGAGAGAGAGAGAGAGAGAGAGAGATTTTGTGTGTGTGTGGTTGTTTGAGTACCCTAAGATACAGTCATTTATTTGATGTTTGTAACACTTATTTGAAGAGCAACACAAGGTTTTGGAACAAAGCTAATTGGTCACTGGAGATAATGGCAAGTTTGGATGAGAACATCAGTGTAAATCTATTTTTTTAACAGAATACATTTTAGGATTGAAGAAAACATGCTTTTCATCAAACAGAAATTAGCGAGGATCAACTGGGTACATTTAGACTCAAAGAGCAAATTTTCTTGGGGAAATATTTCTTGTCAAAATGCCTTCTACAGTAAAGAAAACATAAACTTATTTTTTTTTTAATTACTCTAATGTAACATTACAATACATTCTTAATATAATCCCTTGCTTTTGTGGTATACAAATGTTTCAAGCCAAACCATTGATTAGAGACAAGCATAAAATATCAGGACTACTTGCATTTTTATGCAATACTTCATCATGCTGACAGTCACTTTATGTCCCCACCCCCAATGAATATATTCATGAGAAGTTAGCCTTCCTCATTTTACAATTCCATTTTTATGTCACATCTTCGCATCTGAGGGAACCCCATTCATTTGTGTGCGAGGCACCAAACACACAAGAATTTCCAACCTCATTTCTGGTCTCATATCTGTGGTAATGACACCTACAAGAGCCAAATGGGCTCTGAGAAATCGCCTGGGCTGGGCCTGTCCGTGCTAGCTAGCTAGAGAGATGGGACACCCTTGTTCCATTTGTGGACAGATCACGAATGTGCTGCCCGGCCACCTGAGCACCTCTTTGCCCCAGCAGTCAAGCAACCATGCCAGGCACAGTTTTACCCCCAGCCATGGGTGACTGACTTAACCCACAGCTTTGGAAGCTTGCCCTACTGTAAACAAATCAGCAGAAAATATTCATTTACTTTTAACCCTGGAGAACCCAAGAACCCTTTTCGTCTTTTGAAAATTATGAACTATGCATTAAATGATAGCTGTAAGTTCACTGAACACCAAAATATCCACTTTTTAAATTTTAACCCTTTATTTCCCGAATTAGGATTAGGGTCAAATTTGACCCATTGGCCTTTATGTATATCTCTTCAAAGAACCACAATAACAAACACTGTTAATGGAAACTATTTTAAATTAAGGAAAATAATTAGTCAAACACTCAGCTACATTTAACAATGTGGCCGTGCATCATGTATTTCAAATTAGAGCTCTTTTAGTTTTTTTAATGGGTGAAATCAGCCTAATGTTTACTAATAGATAAATGTAACAGAATTGTTGAATAAGGCATATCAAGGCATAACTTCCCAAATGGTTTTGGCCTCTGAAAATATGCCTCATGGTGCATTATATGGGCTTGCTTCCATAGTCACAAAAGATCCACATCTTGTGGGAGAGACACACATTATTTTAACAGTAAGGCAAAGAAAAAAAGGATGAACATCTCAAGGACTTACATTGTGTAAGCGCTGGATGTGAGGAGCTAGTATATACTTTAAGAGGGTATACTTGAAGAGGGTTTTTTACTTGTATTCAAGCTCCACAGCACACATACTGTAGACACATTATTTTACAATACAGTAAACCATCAGCATGGAAACTATTCTTTTTTTCAAGTGGGTGAAGACGCCCCACTCAGAAAAAGGATGCCCCATGGTGAACACAGCTAACAGACTGCTCAAGGATTTGATGCCTACAAATATTTAACAAACAAACACACATGCATAACAAAAAAAGACAAAGTGCAAGAATATTGAAGGGGTATATCAATGTGAACGGATCTCAAGGGCATTCAACAAATAAAGATATAGGCTATAGATTTTGACAGAATAAAATTACCGAACAAATAACATATATAAATAAATAAATTTAATTTAGCTGATATTCTTGTAGTCTGATTAAAACAAACAGCTACTTGGAATTACAATGATGCCTGGTCAGGCTTAATAAATAATGAAACTGTACACTTGAGAAACAGCATATGGAGGAACCAGCTAAATCTGAAATGAGTTAATTAATACTATTACCTCTGGAAGAGTACAAGTACACTTTAATACAATGAAACTTCCAGATTCCTCTGGTTTTAGAGGAGAACGCATTGCCTTAGAAGATGTAAAAAATAATAATCAACAGGCGTACTTTTTGAAATATATCACAGCGGGAAGCGGGAGGACTGCAACGTTACAGTTTAATTGGAGAGAAGGTGACTTTTATATCTATTCCTCAGAATGTCCAATAAATCAGATTACAGGTTGCAGTCAACAGAAACCTTGCCAGACTCCCGCGCTTTTCTAGAAAGTTCTTTTGATGGGTCCCTCAACTTGTCAACACATAAGGGTCCACCGACGCTCTAAAAACTGTGTTGCTGATAAAGAGTGCCACAAGCTCAAATGAGACTAAAATAGACTCAAAATAAGGAAAGGAAATAAATAAGGGAAAAAAACCCAGAATAAGGATTTAATCACTGCTATCCACATTAACTGAACATCACATTGACATCACTCTCTCATCGAAAATAGAAAGTTTGCATAATGTTGTTTCAACAACAAATGTCATGAAATGAGTTTAATTACAATTAACAGATCTTATTACAACTAGATCTTTTGTTTCCTTTCATTTCAGAGCAAAGCTCTCACAAGGTCTTTGCTTCGTCAAGTGTGCCATCTCAGTCTTGTTGTAGAGCCATTTAAAGGTCTGAAAAACCCACTGATTCCCCAAAACTAATTTACTAAGCAAATACAGTACATCTGTTTGTGTGAAGGCTGAAATTTGCTGCATTTTAGGCTAGAGCATCAAGGCTTAAAACCATGAAGAAAACCATGAAAAGAATGAAGAACAAACATGTCTTGAATACTCATATTCCCATACATAGTTCTCCTACATTTTATTTTGTGTCACCACAACCATCTTAAATAACTATTAGAGTAGCCGCATATAAATGGGAAAGACGTGGATTTGCTTGGTGGCTTCTAACTTTAAGGCTGTTTGGTATACATTGAAAGAACTAGGTTAAGCTAAATGCTAACAAAGTAGCTTCGCACACCAGATTGATTGTGTGCACGCACTGAGACGAGACAGGCATGAATCAACTCATCTAAGTTAGGGGAAGAACATATTTCAATATTATAGTACAGTGGCGTGTTGCCGATACAGTGGCAGACTATGGGCGGAATTCTCCAGGGTGCTTAAGTCAAAAAAAGCGCGTAGTTGCGCACTTTTCAACCTGCACATTCTGCCATAGGCTCAAATCAGTCACTTGCGCGCCAAAAGCCCAGTTGCGCGTTCTAGGCGGGGCAAAGCTTAAATCGGGGCGTATCTAATGAAAAGGTTCCCCTCCTGACTTAAGTATTTTTACTGTTGAGGGCTGTATTAAGGTCAAGCGCCACTATATGGTGAAATAGTATATTGCGTTTGATGTCTGTCATGGTCGAATTTGCACATGCTAATGTTCAAGCCATTCTATATTACATTGTTCATCATTAATTCTAAACTACATTTATCACAACCACAAGAAATTATCAGACAAAACCATCAACTCTGTTCCTGTTTTTCATAATCCTCATCTGTCTCCTGTTCTAAATTAAAATACGAGTAAATGGTAAATGGACTGCATTTACTGTATATAGTGCTTTTCTACTTCTATGAGCACTCAAAGCGCTTTACAATGTATTCCTCACGTTCACCCATTCACACACATGCATTCACACACTAGAGGCTGCTATGCAAGGTAGCAAGGAAGCAATTCAAAGAGTAAAGCCCTATTTCTGCATTGTTCTCAAAAAATTTAAACCAAAATGCCAGTCCTGCACTTCCTTGCTTGCGTGTCAACGAGAGGAGCACGCAGACAGCCACGTATTTTTCGGCTTGTCCCGCGAGTGTGACTCACGCCGGTGATCCACTAGCACGCGATGCAGATTCATCGACGCACTACCCCTATTCATTTCTATGAGAAGCAAATTCCGCTCCCGCACAGCATTCTGGGTACGCGATGCGTCGAGAGCTGGTGTTGGGGCGCGTCAAAAAAGTTCAGCAATTTCCAACTTTATGCAAATGAATCCGTCCAACGTGAGCAAATCGCGAGGCAACTGTTTAGCCTATTAGCCGTACTTGAGCTATGTTTCTCCCACTGAACCCCTAGCTTTCTAGCTCAGTGGTTTCCACCCATCAAACTACCAAAGCGTCTGCGGGGAGGGTAGCGTAGCGAATGAGTAGTGCGTCGCAGTTTCCGCTTTGCGTGCTAGTGGATCACCGGCGTCACAGACACCCCACTCTGCGCTTAGTTTGGACCGTGAGGCCTTTGCAGAAAATCAGCTATGCTGCCGCAGCAATGATCCACTCAAACGGTAGGTGATCATCAAGGTCACAAGCGATTCTGGGATCTGGGTTGTTCCAGGGAGTTCCAAGCAGATTTCGTAGTAGTTTGAGAAGTGCACAATTTCGAAATGACATCACTTTCACTGAGATCGTTTTTTGTGTGTGACTACAATCTTATCTTCATTTTTGCTCCCTGTCCTCCATGGAACAAACAGGCTAAGGTAGAAGGAGCACATTTTAAATGTTTTTCGCTGGTTAAGAAGGGCTAAATTAATTATTTCTTATTTTTGTCATTGTGTACAGTTTATGAATTCAATGACATTGTATTGTTCAATTGTATTCGCAAACCTTTTGCGTTGGTTGAAATATTATGTCAACGTGTTAATTGATTTGTGGTCTTACTTTGACTTTGATAGCTTAGCCGATAGGCACAGACGCTTAATCTTGTCATGTGATATGCCTATTCCAATTTAAAGTCATGGATTGCACTTTCTGTTGACTACAACTGCTTTTACATGGTTAATCCGAAAGTCCTTATTCCATGTTTTCCTGATAACCACCTTAGCACAGAGACTGCCTTCATTTTTGGTTAGTAACGCCCCTATTCCTAAACCCGCCTGGAATTTGAGTTAAGTGCTGTAGGAGGAGCAAGCACCTAAAGTGGAGAATACACGCAGTACAAAGGCGGGTAAATCAAATCGCGTAAAAACAGACTTATGCGCTTATCGGAGAATTCCGCCCAATGTGCATTTTAGCACTGCTTTCCAATTAAAATGCAGGCAGTAAAAACTTCATCCAGAATTTATGAATGAATTTCAACATTTTAATCATTAGTTCCCGTGGCCTTTTTCCTATAAAATTTGACAGCAGTAAAACAATCAAATAACGACAGACACATACTGTAGGGATGTCCTTGGTATTTTACAAAAGTAGCAATATGTCCAGAATGTAGTAAGATACAGACTTTGGGTTAATCTTGTTGGCTACACAGGGTTACAGGGTCTGCCTTAGTGAGACTTAGGTTGTTTAATCCTAGTTTGAAAAAACAGACAATTCAGGCTTTGATGCTATAATGTATCAGACAGTTGTATTGTACATTGCATTGAGATATCAAAATGCATTGTTTTTTTCAGACAACCTCCTCCTAGTGTGAAAAGGCATTTGTACTGGCATGCTTCCAACGGTGAGATATCTATAAAAATGTATAAAAAATAAAATAAAATAAAGCACATATAAGTAGTGTCACATCTAACACTGTGTGATTTGGATAGCCTAGACCAGTGGTTTTTGCTTTAGACCCCCTTTTCCCCCAGAAAATATTGTAATGACATCATTGCTCGTATAAGTTTGCAGTAAGCATAACAAAAATTATTTTCAAACAAACGGCGTTTTTACTCTATCTAGATATGTTTATGCACAAAAAATAGCATAATGTAAAATATTTAAGTAAAACATCAGTGAGCCATTTGTAACTAAAAAACATGGCCTTTAAATTGGCCCGTTAAAGTTTCTTGTCAGGAGCTGTCTCTCTTATCGCATTTTTTGTGTGTGTCAATTCTTTTGCCTTGTGCTCAAAAAATGCCGTCGCAGTATTAGGGATGAGTCATCTGCAAATGTCTTATGAATTTGGATGGCAAGAACTTTGGTACAGGTAATGCATTGTGGTTCGGTCAGAACTATAGTTCAGGTAACTATCTTGATATTTCCTGTATTTTGTGTTCTCCAGTATTGCTAGCGCTACAACCCAAAATGTTTGGAGCTTTGTCACCTGCATGGATCCAGTATGCTTGGGTCATTACTATTAGCAACTGAGGGCGAATTAGTGAGACTGTCTTTTTTTCTGGAGGATGAATTACAAATTTGTCCATTTTTTGGTCAGCCTGGGGATAGAATTAACTAAGGCAACATGATCGTTCTACGGATTGCACACTGCTAAACATTTTAAAATATGACGCAACCCCCCTACATCTCTATGTATCTAAATCTAAATGTGTTGATGAGCCTTATAATGACTGGGATAAGGGCTTCTAAAAAAGTAGTGAAATTACCTGTCATTACCCTGAAGATAGCCTAGGGCCCAAAGGGTTAATGCGTGACTCTTGACTGACTTGATGAAACAACAATATAAGTGTTAGGATCCCTTCTATTATCTCAAGTTCAATAAGAGCTTGATTAATGAATACTAACAAAAATGACCATTGCTTATTCTTCTCGTTATTATTGTAATGTGCACAAATTAGACCATAATTTGTGAAGCAATGGGAGCTGTCCACTCTGAAACCCACTTAAGTATGACATTGTTCTGACAAATGCTGGATCTTCAACTTAATACCACTGCTCACAGGCCTACTGACAGAACCATTTATTGCACCTCACAGCACAGCAGTTGGTAGGCATCTCTCCTGTCCAGCATAGAATGCCTAAAGCCCAGATTTTTTCTATTTCTTTTTTTTCATCTGCAGTGCTTTAACCACCCCCAGTTATCAACATTCAGTTTATGGCTTTTAGGGCAATCTCTCAGCTTTCACTGAGTTAGATGGAGGAACTCCTCGGCTGACAACATGCATTCTCTCCCCTCATTCTCCTCAAGCAAAATTGGCTGAGATCAGACTGTGATGGGCAAAGCCTGTGCCTTATATAAAGCCCCTTTGTGTTAAGTCTGCAGGCATAAGTACTCGTATATTATCATGAATGCTCCAGCAAAGCTGTAGTGTGTGTGTGTGTGTGTGTGTGTGTGTGTGTGTGTGTTTATGTATCTGCCAAATGGTTGGCACCAGTAAGTGAGTACTGTCCATCCATGAATCTGATGAAATCTCTTCCTAAAGTGTGAGTAGTACCAGCTTTAGTCTTTTTTAGGCTGTATTCTTGGAATATCAATCAAAAGTGATACTCATTCTCTTTCCATTCTTTTGAGGGCCCATCTTGAAATTATAAAGATATTCATTCATTTCATTCAATAATTACATTACACATATTTGATAAATGACTAGTAATTCCACCTGGACACACAATTGCAGTAAAATAGTGTAAAACAATGTTCTATTAAAGGTACGTTTAAAAACAACCACATGACTCTAATGTCTCTAATTTCCCTGCTGTCCATCGTGCAATTAAACTGTTGCTATGACGACTTCAAGTGTTAGAGTCTGCTTTTCTGAAGGATGCCACAGCAAATTAATTGAACTGGACTCCCTCATATTTAACCCTGAAGCCAACCAATGAAGATCAAGAGTTAATGGTGTACAAGCATTGTGTGTCATATTGAAACAGCAGAACCAGAAAATTAACAAACTAATTTCAATGCACTGAGACCAAATTATCTAAATGCTTGACTGAAGCATGTCTCTTCCATTTGCCTTCATGTTGTGACATGTTCCAACACGTGTTTATGGTGGACAGACCGTAATTGTGGGATAATTGTACACTAAAAAAGCATGAAAGGCACCTTGTTAACACCTAAACTGCAAAGGGACATGAGGTTATTGGACATAAGAAGCCGAAACTATCAGGCAATTAAGGAAACAATTAAGTAATCGTCTGGCTTTTCGAGACCCAAAATGAAGCATGAAGAGTTCTGTCTGAGGCGTGTTTCCCTGATTCACATTCATGCTCAGAGCGGCGGTCGGATTATGTCCCAATTGAAAATCACCTTGGCTTTTGGAAGTGTAGTCACACAAATGAAGGTGCCCTTTACAAATAATGCCCAAAAGGATTGACAAGCCATGGATCCGTGGTGAAAAAGAGGAGGAGGTAGAGGAGGATATGACAAAACCTCATATGGAAATCACCAAATCAACCTTCTGCAGTGATGCCACTCCGCCATTAGGGAGAAGCTTACAGCACCAATTAAACTCTTCTCATGTACTGTTGCACACGGTAGCCATTCAGGCATGCTCAAGCACTGCAGGTGAATGTGCACCAGCAATATGTAACTGCACAAACACACACACACGCACACACACACACACACACACACACACATACACACACAGACATGTATACGAACAAACAAAAACCTTGTATAAAACACATATTTGTGTAGATAGCATTACAAGCAGCAGACTATTCCCTTCCCCCTGCTTCAGACAGTACATAGTGACATAGTGGCTAATCTGTCCCATGTGCTCTCTGCATGCACGGTGCAGACCCTGCAGAGAAAAAAGGCAACTAAAAGACAAACTGTATGGCAAACAAATAAGTAAGCTGCTTATACTACAAGATGAGATTAACACCATACATCAGCTTGCAGCTCTTTAATCTCTATTGTCCTCTAGCTGATGCAAAGCAACAGACATGGCAAAGGGTAAGTGGCTGCTTGGGTCTAATAGCCTCACCGTCCTATAAATAACAGCCTCGCTTTCCTCTTCATCGATCACACACTGGTTGTAGGATGCCAGGCTATGGACTGACCCGACTCCATGCCTGGATGCTTGGCTGGTTGCCTGCCAGCCGGTTCGCCTGCCTCGTGCCATGCATGATCTATCAAACTTATGTGCGCATTTCAAAAATGACACAGTTTAATCGGTTGCTGAGAGAGGTCCATGGCACCCCACACCCAACTATGGAAACACCAGACATGCCAAACTGCTCCCAGACCAGTTTTACACTAATTGGACCAGTGCATAGCATAAAGGCACAAATTGCATACCTTGAAAATAACAACGCACATCATACTGTGATATCTGCTACAAACTGTTGCATGTGTGCATGCATGTTATATTTGTGTTCAACAAGCAGTTGTGCTCATGGCTTGAACCTATGCCTTATCTTAGGTTCACACTCCCAGCCTCACACCCCCCTTCCTTCCCCCAGACAGAACTGACGCCACCAGTCACCGCTGGGATCAGTATCAGGGTCAACGAGAAGATTTAAAGTCTCCATCTCGCCTGCCATTCGTCTGGCACTTTGCCATTAGTGTTAGATCCGGCCAGAGATTGAAACATGCGGACCAGAAGTCACACAAGCATTCCAGGACCCATTCTTAGTGTCCTTCACAGAGAGAGAAAGATTGAGAGAGAGACAACAACCCTCAGCAAAGCTGGAATGTGAAGTGTGAGTGTGATCAGGTGAGTGTATTCATGACGTGAAGGTCATTTTATTGAAAGTAAGTGAAAGTAAATGACTTTGGCACTGAAAGAAAACACATGTTGGAAAAAAAAAACTTCTGCACTGTAAAGAGTTTTTTCTTGTCTTTTTATCAACATGTCAGCTTTGTATCAACATGTCAGCTTTTGGATAGATGTTTTCCCAAGGTTGTTTTTTTGTTCTTTTTTTGTCCATTTCTTTATCTAACGTTCCCCTCTTGCCCTTTAACTAAATGTAATCACATACGAGTTAAATTTTTTTCAAAAGGATGAAAAAGGAATGATTGAACGACTGAATGAATCAATGAATGTTAACATAACGTAGTGTATGACTGAATGGGGTGGATGATATGGCCTGAAATTTATATTTATATTTATGAAATTTATATAACCCATTTGAACTATGCGCCAGACGCGATGTCCACTTTTCCTACAGGCAATATAGCGTTCTGCGCTGGCCCCTCCCCTAAAGAGAACTGTGTTTTAGACTTCAGACCATGCGAGATTGAACTTGAAAATCGGGCCCAATGAGTTTGTGGTGCAATCGTTGCAAAAACCAATAGACTCAGTTATAAACATGAATTTAGAGTCAATAATATCCCTGATATGTGTTGCTGTGTTTATAACAGGATCATGTCACCTTTTTGTAGGCATCTTGTGTGAGGATTAATACTGTAAAGTCAAAAGTACATGTCTTGAGTTTGTAGGCCTACTTATTGGTTGATCATTTAAAAGTGTGGGCCTAATGAGGTGGGTATATTCTAGCGTAGAAACTGAATACTGTATACTGCTTCACTAACAAGTTAACCAACTTGTTTCATTATCAGAAATATCTTGGAGTAGCCTGGGTGCAGTTTTGAACATTAAAGTGTTTCGGGATGTCTGCACTGTTCTCTTCTCTGAAAGCAACCATGACAAGAATCAGTGTATGACATCATTATTTTTTGGCAGGAGGACACACTCTGTCTAAGAGTCTTTGTGAGTGGTAAAGAAATGACATTGAGGAATGTGTGCATTTTCCTGCCATGTGGCCACTTTAAAGGGTGACAATCGAGTAGCTGCATGTGGGACAGCTGTAAGTGTGTGCTTTATGTTCCGGACTACTTTGTTGACAGAAATTGGGGCCCATTGTCTGATACAATGGTTGCTGGGTTACCCAATCTGC
Source organism: Limnothrissa miodon (assembly GCA_017657215.1). Lineage (NCBI taxonomy): Eukaryota > Metazoa > Chordata > Actinopteri > Clupeiformes > Clupeidae > Limnothrissa > Limnothrissa miodon. The sequence goes on from JAGFZM010000685.1 coordinate 204,345, forward strand.
TGAACGCTGAAGAAAAAAAA
>JAGFZM010000685.1:210831-222820 GCA_017657215.1 Limnothrissa miodon
GAGAGAGAGAGAGAGAGAGAGAGAGAGAGAGAGAGAGAGAGAGAGAGCAAGTCATTCCCAAACCCAAACAGCTTTCTTTAACAGCTCTGGGTCATAGAATCACTATATGGGTTGATGAATGGCCCTTTTAAAGCTTATAATGAGAATGCCTAGAGTCTCTGAAAGAAGGTAGGTCAACACCTTGAAGTGTATGTTTGGTGACTCAGTTTTTTGGTACTAATTTAGATATTAAAATGACTATGCTGAACTAAAATAACATAACTAAGGTGTTTAGCAGGTTTGAGTTTAAGGTCCTATTCGGACAAGACTATAATTTTACATGGGCACGTGAGATTATGTCAAAATTACTAAAATCACCAAAGGTAATACTAATCCAGTGCAAGTTAAGATGCTGGAAATGCACATGTAAAATTTCTGTTCCATCCCGTTTTATTCAGATTTTTAAGCATTATGAAGCTTAAAGAAGCATTCATTTTATATTAAACTGTTGAACATCTGTTTTCAGTAGCCTATACTACATCACACTGAAATCAACAAGTAAGGCTTGTCCATAAAACATCGGACAGACAGTTAAAACAATCATTTGACGTTGTCATGTCCCATCTTCTTAATACATTGTATAATGCCATGCGCTTGATGTCATTTAATGAAATGTTCATGTTTACTACAGCAATAAAACCACATGTAAAAATAATCAAATCAGAACAGTGCTTCAGTGTCTATACTAACAGTATCTATACTCACTGAATAGTGCTTCAGTATCTATACTAATCGTAACAGTATAGCTAACAACAAAGCAAAAAGAAGCAAAAAATTGCAGGGTTCTGCAGTGTGCAAATATTCCCATATAATATTACATGCTAAGAGTCTAATCAGGGCATGGCTTGTTAACATGTGTCTAAGCTGTGTCCCAGTACACACCTTTACGTTCTATACAATATATGGCCATTTAGGCTCAGTCACAATGCAAGTTCATACAAAGGAGATTTTAGGCAGCAATCAGCTAAATGCAGTGGTTGCATGGCTGGTACCCCAGGCATCATCAAGCACTGAATAGGTTCTTGATTTGCCCTTCATTCGCGCAAAAGCAGCTTGTTTGTTTATGCCCCTTGCAGACAAAACAGCTGCACACCAAACGCTTCACAAATTTGACTGAAACAACAATTTATCAACAGAGACCTCCTCCACTCGTGCTCCAGACACAGAAATAGACTGCAGACTGCCGTATGTGTGTGTGTGTGTGTGTGTGTGTGTGTACGCACCGTCTCACAGATTCTTCAAGCACAGCAATGTGCGTTGCCGCGCCAGCGGTGAGATCATGAGATCCACAGCAGTAAACACACAAACAAAGCTTGGTGATCTGCATGAAAATTTGTATCTCGGGCAGTCTCTCCTGAAGCCGCTCTCTCTCTCGACTAATTTCACAGAGGATCATGTCGACAAATGCTAATTCTACCCTTTAATTTTTTTTTCCACACTCTGTTTCATCTGGTTGTAATAAGCTTGAAATTAGAAGAGACAGAGCATATTGGTCTCATTATATAGGAAGTGATAAGGTCCCCCCTTAATACAAAGAGAGAGGGTAAAAAAAGAGATAAGAGAGCACGGTAGGGATTTGCAATCCAGAAGTAAGACTCAGACGCTCAGGTCGACTAACTGTCTGTCTTTATACCACAACTCAATCAGAGATGTCTCGTCCGTGTCACAGGAAGGGAGCATTAGCGGATTTTTCCCGCCCACGATACGGTGCACCTCTTGTCCGCACCTGGGAAATCTCATCTAATAAAAAAGGGAAGACAAGAAGATGATGACTGTATGAAAGTGGCAGTGTGACATGGGCCTCCCAAAGATGTATTCAATGCGCTGACAGGTCCAGTGTCCATTGCTTTAATGTTCCTAAATGAACAGGCGCGTCTGATAGTTATGTTTCTTTTTACGAGTGAGCTGCTGTGGTTCATGCAGGTAAAGGTGTTTGCTAATACCTACAAATGGGTTACCAAGTCACTTGAATGCCGTGATACCGAAGCTTTCAAGCATGATATTAAAAGAAAAATGTGATCAGAAAAGGACTCTGCCTTCATCCTCAGAAAAAAAAGGTGAGAGCAGAAGATTTGGCTGGCCATGTTTTTTTTTCATTTTGAAAAAAAAAAAAAATCAATTTGATCTAACCTGATGTACAGCCCTGGTTTCTATTACTTCTGCAAAAATTGACACAAGGCCCCTGTTTGCTAAGTCACAGTCAACCTTCACACTGGCTCTCTCTCTCAGACTTGCATTAAATGATTTATTTGGGTCTGTTGGCAACATCTTCAAGGTTTCAGGTATTGTCTCAAATTGGAAGTTTCAAAGTATGCACTCTCATTTTCACTTTTGGATGTGTTGGGTAGGGAAATTAATGGCACATTCTTCAATATCTTCTTTAGCTACAGGAATCTCAATTAGAATGTGGATTCTTTGTGCTTGTAAGAATACATGGAAATAATAAAAAAAAAATATCCCACGTTACTAATACACCATATGGTGGCCACAAATTTTTTAAAGACCACTCTGTTTAAAAGCAGAAAAAAAGTCTGTGTCTGTTATCCTTCATATAAACAAAGTGCCAAATAAAACATGACGGAAGCTTTATTTCGCTACGATACATGTTTTGGAACATCATTGAGCACCACTAACCACTTGGTGAGTAGCACTTTTTTAAAACCAGTGTTTTAAGGATAGAAACAACACATGCCCATTGCTAGCCATTTTGAAGGCAGGCAGAGGCGATTCTACATTTCCCAAATAGCCGAGACAGAAGCAATCGTCAAAATTTCGATGTCAACCACATTTTTGCATTTTAGACAACCTGTGAAAGGGGCTTAATGTGTTAAAAACCGAACTATCCCTTTAACTACTGTGCCCCTACTGTCAGTAAATGTGTTTGAACACCTAGGTGGTCAGTACAACTATTTATTCAATTGAGTGCACAAACAAACAAAAAATGCTTCTTTGATTCAATTATCAATAATATCACTATGTATGTATTATTATTTTGAGCTGCATTAGTGTTAAAAGTATTTATATTCCCACTGCTTTTTAGCAGTGCTAGTTAGTGCTAGTATTAAATGAGTCATCATCATACTTTTGACAGATGTTTTTTTTTGTCTTTCCTTGGCTACATCAGAAGCAGCGGAATCAAAGGCATTTTTCTTGGTTGGCTTGCTTGCTCATACTCCTGGGCTTGATCTGATGTCTTAGAGCCTACCTCCAGCTGAATTGGCACTTGCATTTTCTGTCAAACCCCAAAAGAAAAGGCATAGCAAAGACCTGTCACCACTGTGGAAGAGAGTGCCTTTCAGCCAAGCCACGGAGGCCTGTTTGAATGACACCCGACGCCATTTATATTTAAAGAGCAAATGTCTCTCACACAGCCAAGGTAATTCAGGGGTTTCTTGTTTGTCTTGTAATGACAGCTTGCCAGCTGACAAACCAATCTTGCTAACCTGAATGCTAGCCCACAGCAGAAAATGAAGGTCTCTCTTTTTTTTTTCATTGTGTATGAGACAGGTCGGAAGGCACACCACTTCACCCATTCAGCAGCAGGTTATGGGAAACTATAAGCCATCATAAATACTTACATAAAGACACTTAATGTGTCAGTCATATGAGGCTATGTGCATTTCTCTGAATCGCTAACCTCCTTCCTCTTAATCAATGATTATTTTTTCTCAAAGACACTGGTTCCACCTCCTCTGCATCAGAAGCTAGGTGAGGTGGGCTTGTATCTCATTTTTCACAGAGTAATGAGGGTGGCTTGGTCCTAGTGTGATCAAGATGCTGAGCACCCACTCTATTGGGCTTCATGAGAACTCATAAGCCCCACCACACACTTCCATTCACAAATCAATTCCCAACAGCAGAGAAGAGAGGAGAAGAAAATATATGTCCTGCACAACATATTTCTTCACATCATATTCTCATTCAGACCTCAGTGTAAAGCTTAAGACATGTCATTACACCTGTAATGCCATTGTTACTAATTAGGTAGATAAGCTGTAACAGTGTCCCTTCAAAACAAATGACACTTTTCCACCGGCCCGGTTTTGCCCGGCTCAACTCAACACTACTCACGTTTTTTGCTTTTCCAGTAGAGTAGAGCCGGGTAGAGTAGGGCTGTAGTGGAAAAGCGCCAAAAGTGTTACCTTAAATTCTAGCTATAATGTACAGTTCTTTCCTTGTGTTGTGCTGATAGTATCAGATTGATATATTGTCCAATAAGCAAAATTTGCTTTTACATTTAATGTACAATATGACTCAATGCATACAACAAATACAAATACAAATGTCCAAAATGAGTCAACACCAATATGACTCAATGCATACAAGTGAAACACATCTGTGAAACTGTGAAAAAATGGCCCACAATGTAATTAGATTTGGCCCGCAAGATCATATCAAACGTAGAGCTAGTTCACCAGTATATAGCTCATACAGTACATCACTAATACTACAAATCCCATAATGCTTTGTTAGTAAGTTGGCCCATCAGTGCACTGTCCTTTCCTTTTCTGTTGACAATAGCCATGTTGACACTATCATCAACAGGCCGGCTCGGGTGAATTGGTGCTAATGGCTCAGTGCCACTGGCCTCTTGCCGTGTTTTCACACTGTCAGGCTATGGTCCTATTTCGAGGATGCTAAGACCCGCCCCTAACTGTAAAACCGTCATGGTCACACCGCCTATTTTAAAGTGTGGGAGGCCTGCACAAAATTACGAGACAAAGTGTAACTTACATTTGCGAAAGTGTGCAAGCTGTAAGCAACAACAAGAGCCTTCTGAGAAATGGAAGTGGACAGCGTGGAACAACTGCTGTGCGTAATGTTACTGATGTGGACCATAATACAAATACTCCAAGAAAATGATGGTTGAGCGCATTGCTATACCGTCAGCACAAATACATGAAGCAAGAAAGAGAAGAGCTGTAAAGCTGAGGGAACAGAGACGTGCCAGGGCCAAAGAGCAAAAGAGGCAGAGATGCTTGAAGGCCATGTAACGGCAAAATAAGCATAACGAGGTAATTACGCTAACAATCCATTTCGTTTCCTGAATTCATTAAGTCACAAATCATGAATCAAATATGGACGAAACATAGGCAAACTTTTCTGGCACTAGATAGACAGAACACAGCATTTTCTTTGTGAATCATTTCGTTTTGTGGCTGCACAACAGTCCGCCTTGACGCTGCCTCCAGCCTGACTTGGCCCTGAAATTGGCCCTGATTAGCCTCATTTAGCACCACGGCCCGACAGTGTGAACGCACTGGGGCTTGGCTTGCCCGAGTCAGCCTGCTTTTGGCCCGATAGTGTGAACACGGCCAATAAATAGCATCCATGCTATCAGTCACCTCAGACAAACTCACTGTAATTCACCCCACTCCAAAAAAGCTCAAACGAAAGAGAAAATAGGAGCTTTCAAGATAGGCAGAAGACAGAGTATCTGTTCACTATTCAATGTAAAAATATAGTAGTTTGCTTGTGCTAGATTCAATATTTAAGTTAAGTCTCTTTGTCAATTTCTCTACATATACAGGCAGGGGAATCAAAATTACGTTTCTAGCGATCCCACACGTGATGCTTGCGGTCGGGAGAACCAGAAGCCACCTGCTTATGGCATTCACGCACCCATTCACACACACTCACCAGTGGAGGGGGCTGCCATGCAAGGCATTGGATTAACATAGTTAGTTGCATCACATTAACAATGCTATTGGGAAACAGTATCCTTGTGAGTTCATCACAAACCAGGTAAGGACGTTAGCAATGGACTCTAAAACAGCTTCTACACTTTAGCATTGCTCAAAATGTGTTGTGGATACAAAAGACAACCATTGCATATATCTAAAAAAACAAAAAGGGTTAATTTTTTAACAACCTCTTTTTGATTTTTCTTTTTTTCATCTTTTATTTTGTGATCTGTGCAAAGCACACAGAGCTTGTATGTGCTTATATGTGCAACACAGAATATAAAAAGTACAATGTTCATAGAACTCATTTGCTTTGCTTTAAACACACTGGTATGCCCTACAGGCTTTTATGTAACAATCAGTAGCCAAGATCATCAGGTATGATCATGAGCAAAGGATTATAATATAGTGACTGGGAGGCCAACCAGGCAAGTAGTAATTAGATTACTGTCATGGAGGCAGCGCTGAGCCCATTGATCTTCAGTTGCTCACTACATCATCACAATACAATCAGGCAAACTACACAGCTCTGATATAAACAGAGGCTGTGCCTGTGTGTGTGTGTGTGTGTGTGAGTGAGAGAGAGAGAGAGAGAGAGAGAGAGAGAGAGAGAGAGAGAGAGAGAGAGAGAGAGAGAGAGAGAGAGAGAGAGAAAGAATGTAAGAGATAAAGCACAAAGAAGAGATTTAGACTTGTGTCACTGCAATCCCTGAATCCTATGGTATGTGGGTCAAACAATAATGAACAATAATCTCCAATTCAAGTGCAGCACATACTATATTTCAACCATGATATTTTGTGACCCCAAGGACAAACAGCAGATATTAAAATCATGACCATATAAGAGCTAAGCTATAGATTCTATTTTTTCACTAACATATGGCTGCATTAGGATCAGAACTGGGAATAGGATCAGTTGCAATATGTCTTAATATTGCTATAATGTCTTCAAAGATATACAAGATCAGAATTACAGCTATTTAAATACAGTATGTATAAACACCAGAGTCATTTTTTGTATTTTCTTTTCATTTAATAATTGATGATATCAGATAAATTGAAGACATTGTAAATAGGACAGGTCGGTAAAGGCTGCTAATAACACCATATGCTTGATCCCTTCACTTAATGTGTTGAGAAAACAAGTGTGATGGCTTCAACTTGAGTGACTGTAGACCACAATTAAAAGTGTCTAATTTCGAATGCAGCTAATGTGTTCCCTGTCTGCATCTACTTATCTCTCCCTGTTTTGACTTGTGGCAATAAGAAAGGTTCGGGAAAAAGTTATCCTTTTTTCCCAAGGTTTCCTCCTGTGGAAGCACTTTATAGTCAGGCAGCCACCTAGACAACAAACACCTCCCACCTCGACACACACCTACATCTCCAGGAAAGATTTATTTTGTATTGCAAATGTAATGTCTAAAGTTGCTTTAAAATGTCCATTTCTAGGGTATTTATTTTTTGTGATTCATGTAAAATTTTATATCAAACTGCTTAACATATTAACTATTCTCAGACACTAACTAACCCGCATGCCCCTAACCCCCATCCCCAACTTAACTAAATAATTTTCTGTGGGGAAAAAAAGGTCTTCTATACTTCATACAACTGTACAGTCATAGCCAAATTAGTTAGCAAGTGGAATATGCTGGCTGCTTCGCTACGGACATGAAGTTAGTCCAGTATAAGATTGATCTGAACAACTGGTGCTGAAGATGATGATGCACTGAATATCTCATAGAGACGGACATTCTGGATTGTGTGGGGAAAAAAACTTTTTAAGACGCACAGGCACATCTCAAAGAAACAACATATACTGTAGACTACAGCTTTCAGAGAAAACTTTAATTGTTACTAATTTGGTTTAAATAACATATTAGTCACAAATTTTACCTCAGACAGTTGTATAGAATGCATGTTACAGCCTGACTTGTCTGAATAATTCTGAGGCTTTAAACACAACGGCAATGAAGACAGTAATCCGTTCCAGTCTGTCTATGTGCAACTGGGCGGAACAAGACACACCCTTTGTCTGCTCCAGTTCTTGACAGCTGACCACAGATTTAAGGCACAGAGTTCAGACGTGTGTTGCGGTTCTAAATAAGCCACGAGGACGTTTCTCATAAATATTTCAAAGCAGCTCACACAGTAAGATATGAACTCCTCTCAGCCACAGTTTGGCCTGTCAAAAACCAGACTATGCTGATCTCTCCCCAGAGAATTCCACAGGTGACTGCTCACCAGAGACTCAAATGTGCACATTAGGAGAAGAACCATACCCAACTTGGCGGGAATTGTCAGCACAAATAGTTTCTTAGCTCTATTTTGTTGTTGTCCTTGTTTTTTTTTTTTGTTTTGTTTTTTTTGTTGTTTTTTTTTTTGGCGTTTTTCTTAAGCAGCAAGTTCATCAAAGCCCACATTTGGTTATCCGTTTCTAAATGATTGTGAATGAATGCTTTAGTGACCAGTTGCCTCACACTTCATTTGCATATACATAACGCACCATTAACGGAAAAGGTGACATCTAATCATGACTCCAATGAATCAGCCTTGATGGGTAGGTAGCCTTAACATCTCCATTTCTTGTAGTAATGGTAAGATTGAAACACTTTTTCTTTAGTTGAATACTAAATGGTATTCAATATTTAAAACAAATGAGAGACGTTCATTTAAATTAACAGAATTAAGTAACCTGATGGACTACACTTGGGGAACACTTGGGCCAAACAGGATATATACTTTGTCATGTTGGTGGGCGATTTGTGTGAACCCTAAACCTATTGATTCTGGCTCACTAGGTTGTGGTCACTGTTTGTTGTTAGAATTTCTAGTTGTGTAATTCGAAGCCTGGAACACAATGTGATTCGTAGTACTTCAACAATGAACTACAGGGACTATAGCAGCACACGCCTGGCTAAGATTTACTTTATCCCCACCCACAAAAACAAACTCCATGTGCATATAGCCAGTGGTTAGGAGCACAGTAGGAGATAGTGTAAACAGGATCTACATATGAAAGCATTCTCTGTCATCTTGTCTCTAAGGCTTGTTTCATTGTCAATGCCTGGTAGGCCACTGTACAGCATAGCAGAATTGAAATGAGGAACGCAGTTAGCACCAGAACAGTGCAATCTTCGACAGATGCCACACAATACTGAGCAGAAAACTTGAGGATAAGAGACAAAAATATCCACATAGGTTTACTGTGTTGTCTGTTACTGTGCATGTCAGATGCATGTTGTTGTTGTTTTTTCACACTCTCAATGAAAACCTCAGTAGATTTCACTACACACAATCTCCTAGATATTCAAACCAGGATTGAACTTCCTTCCATAATCTTTATTTTCTGCATAAAAGAAGTCATCAAGGAAAAAATGATCAAAGGCGGTAATGCAAGAAGAAAAGGAATGCAGAATAATAATAAAAAAAGAGTGAAAAACTAAGCAGCACCAAATCTGTTGCATCTTCATTCCCTGTTTTCATTGATCTGGAAGCACAAGGTGTGGAAGCCGTATGAGGTCCATGGTTGCGACTTCACATTCGGAGAGTCGTCTAATTAAAAGAACCTGGTTGAATCGCTTTAGTAATTCCCTCTCTCTAAGTCCCACTTCTTCTCCCTTGAGGGATCACTGTGATGTTGAAATTCCAGATTGATTCGAACTTGTTGAGAATATAACCTTGCGTTTTCCGGTGTCAGTAAAAAACAGGAATGGCGTCACCACCACGGCAAGCAGAAAAGTTCAACAAAATGGACTGGATGATTTTTTTTTTTTTTTTTAAATAACAACCCAGAAGCACTGCAATGTGGGCTGTGTAAAAGCAAGGTAAAAAAAAGAGAAGTGTGTTAGGGAAAATAAATAAATAAGTACAATTAAAAAATATGATAAGCTGAAAGAAGCCCTCTCTCTCGAGATTTTGCAAGTGGAATAGTGGAATACATACTCTTTTCACAGCTGCTTTCATCCTGCAACTTTAAACAGCCAGAAGAGCTTGAGGAGCTCTCAGTACCACTGTGCACTGAGAGCATATTTATTATTTGACTATACGCTCCAGGCAGAAGCTCTGCCTCTGTCCTCAGTGGTGTCATGCCCTCTCTCTATCTCTCTCGCTCTCTCTCTCCCTCCCGCTTCCAAATCAGCTTACATTCCGCCGTTCTGTTAGACAGGATAGTGTATGATATGGTTTGCCATGCTCCTGGACTGTAGGTGAAGTGCCGGTAGATACAGTAGAGCCGCTTACCCCAGAATGAGGTGAAAGAACATGACCATCTATCCTGCTGTCCTCAAGTCAACTTAATTTCCCTCTATCCTTGGACTCAGAGACACCAGCACACTGGCCGTGTTGAAACTGATATGAGCACTTGAACACTGCTGTGAATTTGCTTGTAGGTTTGCTGTTGGGTAGTCAAACATTTGTTCAAAATCACTCTTACAGTGTTGAAGCTATGTCTAAAGCACATTTTTGATTTTGATTTCTGATTTCTGTAACAATGGGCTATCTGATATAGCAAACTGCAGAGAATACAGCAGCGGCAACAGCAAATTATACATACATTGTTTCCCTAATTACTTATTTTCTGAGAGAAATGAAGACCACAAATAAAAAGTTATATCCTAGTTTGAATATCTAAGATTATAATGATGATTTTTGTTTACCTGAAGCGAAATTATGGAAGGTGTATTTACACAGCACAAATAATCAATCCATCAATAATATTAATTACCATTTATTATTCACACACACACACACACGTCTGTGTGTGACACAGATTCACAACAGTGTGTTCTTAAATCAAGCCTCGGCTGACAGACTGACTGACTGACTGCTTGTGAAGTGGCAAAACTATCTCTGCTCCAGTCCAAAAAAACATGAAGCCTATAAAACATTATTCTCTAGTATTTTCTCAGACTTTTTAAAACATGCCTGTCTGTGAAAGCCTAAAGTTAACTGCCAGAGAAATTAATAATATAAAAGGTCAGTGTCCAAACCACCTAAACTAGGCACTAAAAATGTCCCGCAGGTGTGAACTGAGAGGAAGAGAAAGCTGTTTGAATGCACATCACAAACAATAAAAACTATCAATTTTGCATTCAACAGCAAGTTCTCCAGTACCACATCTGAGGTCCAAGCACCTGCTGGGCCCAAACACACAGAAGAGACCCAGGGATTGGTCCTCATATCACAGGGAAAGATACATGCAGTGCTCCCAGTCCCGGAGGTAGAAAAGATGCTCTTAAAATGAGGACCCCCTTGCTGACCACCTACTAGCATCAGGCCGTAAATGTATTATTCAGTGTGCTCTTCTAGCTTTCCCTGGACACACACACACACACACACACACACACAATCGGAAAGACAAAAAAAGGGACAAAAAAATAACAAAGAACTGAGCATGGTCTGATCGTTCAATTTCAACTGCTATGACATCAAACAGCCATATGAGCTAATGAGCTGTGCTCTGTGGGTTCCATGATCCTACTACAGCAATCAAACACACTCAATGCCGTCAATATGGTGCCACCACTAACAGTAACCTCTAGGAGGTTCTGTATATGAGATGTTAGATGTAAAGAAGAGATGATGCCACACAGAGAAAGTCTCAGAATACTGGCTGTCCGTGTCTTTATTCACAAGTTAAGGCAAGCATGTGCCTTATTTCATTTGTATTTCACATCTACTGGCAAGAGGTGTGTGTGTGTGTGTGTGTGAGTGTGTGCGTGGGTGTGTGTGTGTGTGTGTGTGTGTGTGCTCTGTGTGCCACCACCACTGCTTTGAAAATCCCGAGGCCCAAGACTCTATTCCACATGAGAATAACTGCACTGCCTCCGTTGGTGGCAATCTAAATACCATTCGTGAACAGTTACTTCTTACATACCATCTTATTCCCGCTTATCTTTTGACAGATCACCCCATCACAATCCAGCGACGTTTGAGATCACACATCCTCCCAAGAGAAGCGAATTCAAGGAGTTTGAACTCTTTTAGCAAATGGCTTTGCATTGAGACATAACTCAGGCACTAACTTGAGCTAAATATAGCCGCCTCAAGAGTATTCTCATTCAACAGAGAAGAGGAACAAACGATAATGTTCTCAAGTTATGCAAAATGTGCACTTTGAGTAAGAGGGCCTTTAAGTAGCACACAGCGTAGGTAGAACAAGTGAAAAATCAGTGTCAATTAGGACAAAATACAAGATTTATTGCAGAAATACCTGCAATGATTTTAGGTTATCAAAAAGTCTCACAGTATGTGCTTATATGCAAAAT